>JAGDQP010070654.1:0-10727 GCA_022664845.1 Lepisma saccharinum
GAGCAGCTCATAGTAGATAATTCCCTGCCAATCCCACCAAACACACAGCAAAACCTTCCTGACCGTCAATCCTGGCTTGGGCACCGTTTGCGCCGGCGCACCGCGCTTCGACCACGACCGTTTTCGCGTGACGTTGTCGTAAGTGATCCACTTTTCATCACCAGTCACCAACCGCTTCAGAAATGGGTCGCTTTTGTTGCGATTCAGCAGCGATTTGCAGATGGAAATTCGGTCCATGAGGTTTTTTTGCGTTAACTCGTGTGGCACCCATACATCAAGCTTCTTTGTGTATCCAGCCTTATGCAAATGGTTCCACACGGTTTTTTGTGCAATGTTTAGCTCTTGGGCAATCGAAACAGTGCTTACATGACGGTCGGACGCGACAATGTCCATGATTTTATCGACATTTTCGACACTTGGCCTTCCAGTGCGAGGTACATCTTTGACGTCAAAATTACCGGAACGGAATCGAAGAAACCAAAATTGCGCGTGATTGGCTGTTACAGTATCAGGACCATAAACACAACACGTTTACAGCCGCCTGGCTTGCGTTTTCGCCTTTATCGAAGAAAAACTATAAAATGTAGCGTATTTTCTCTTTGCTAGTGTCCATTTTGACGCGGGCTCACACAACACTGAGTCAACTAATCACAACTATCTGTACAGTGTTTGTAGTACGCAATCTCATCGTTTGAACGCCATCTCGTTGAACCCGATCGGACTTATACAACGCGAGCTACAGATCACTGAAGCCATCTATTGGCAAAATAATGATTACTTTTTACTACACCAGATAGTATACAGTGTAAGCAAGAATTAATTTTCAAAATGTTTCTCATTGTGTTTTTCAGCCTTTGAGTCCTCACATAACTCTACAGCGAACCAAGTCTGCTCCCCCTAAACCTAATCAGTTTTGCGGACTGAGCTTTGGTCGCTCCTCGTTGGAAGGCGGTTCTTTAGACCCAGAAATCAATTCAAGACTGGAATCCTTATGTCTGAGTATGACTGAACATGCTTTAGGAGGGTTTGGAGAGATCTAGGGGAACTTTGTATAGAGCAAGGATATATCTTTTAATCCCATTCCATAGTCATGTTGTACTCTGGCATGTCACGACTGACAAAGACAATAGGTACTGTTATGATGAAAAAAAAAAAAGAAATGTAATTTTGTCTTTAATGGCTGTTGGTAGTGACCATTGCCATATTCGCTTTCAGGATTTTATTAATCTTGAAAAAAATATAGTAACATTGTGATAACATTGTTTCAATGTGATGCTGTTAAAAAGACTGAAGTTCTGGTATGTTAAAAAGTATAGCAAAAGCAAACTGCTGACGTGTAATTTAGAGAGAAAAAAAAGAATATCATTATATAAATATTATATATAAAATATATATATTATATATATCATTTACCTGTAAAGTAATGAATTATATGTTCAAGTACAAATGGAGGAAGCGTTTCAAGTGAGCAGTTAAGGAAACATTTTACCCTCAAAACATGCTTTCAATATTAAGTTTCTATAAAGAATCTGGTCTTATGAAACTTGATCTCAGGTTCCCAGCTTATTTTTTTTTTTTTAAATAAAAGATAGATAGATCCCTGGCAGCTTCAGTTTTCTTTTGACGTTAATGGACTATGTAGATGATATAACAAGAAAAGAATTCCAATATTTAAGGGGTTTATTGTTTTTATTATTATTATTATTAGGGTGAGTATTTCGTAACTATATAAACGAAAGCTGAAGAAGAATTTAAAAGAACATGATTTTATTTTAACTAGTCAATAAGTCATTCAGTATGCTGCGAGTTCATGAAAACTTGAGGTGTGATTACACAAAAAAAAAGTCCCTTTTTTTTTGTTCACTATTTTTTTTATTAACTGAGCAACGTTTTATATATACATTTGCATTTTTTCTAAGGAAATACATATTTTTTTTTTCGTCATTAAGGGTTGTTCATAATACATATGAGCATGTTTTTAATAGCACTAGGTGGTCTACATTAGCAACTCGGACTGGTTGTAGCTTAGAACTAACTGTGCGTGTATTTTTCTCATCTGTTATGTCCATTATATTAAGCTTTTGTGTTCTGTAATATTTAGTTGTTTTAACAGCATTTTCTTTTGTCTTTCTTTGATTTTTTTTGTGTGTGTGTGTGTGCGCATATATATATATATATATATATTACAATAAAAATTCTGTCACTTGAAATTGACCTTCTTCCACAGAACTAGAAAATTTTTCTTTTTTGTATATAAAAACAAAATCAGAATCGTCTTCACAACTAAACTTCTGTTAAAAAAAAAAAAAGAAAGTAATTGTTTGTTTTATGAATTATTATTACTGCTTACGTTGATTTTGTTCTTCTGTTTTTTAAAGAAATGAAAGAAAAAAAAAGTGCAGGATTCACTCAAAAATGTTAATTTTTTATTTTTTCGTCTATTGGAAAAATTGGAAAGTTGACCTTGTAAGGGAAGTTCATTTCAATGCTATAGAGAGAGAGGTATTTTTTTTTCTTCCTAAGAATAATTCTACTCAATGAGGTAGCAGGAGGCATTTAATTAATTAATGTGTTGAATTCAAAGTTAACTGTGTAATTGAATTTATCTTAGTCTATATAAAAAAAATTGCATGTTGGAAAAGTAAAAAAAAACAAATATATATTAAATATATATATATAAATAATACATATATTTCATTTCCCTCAGTGTAAAAATTTTAGCATTATATATCTATTTGAATTATGAGATGTTAAGTGTTTTACAATTACTGGGAGAGTATTTCATTTATTATTTTTTTTTTTTCATAATTTTGACGTAGTTCTTTTTCTGCGGTAAAGTTAATTTAATTTTTTTTTTTTTTTAAAAAAAGAGACTGTATTTGTAAAAAATAATAATAACGAAATGATTAAGCTGTTCCACTGGCATTACTCATCATACGGACAAGTAAGACTTTTCTTTTTTAAAGTGTACAAGTGTGTTGGTAATTTTTTTTTTAATACAGAAAGAAAAAGAACAAGGTAGTTACATGTATACTGTCTTCAAATCTCAAAACTTGATCTTAAAGTTGTGAGTGACAATTTGTGAAACCTCAGCTAATGCGAAATAATAACCTGAACGGTTTTTATAGAACAACTGATGGTTAGTTTGTTTAAATTATGCGACTCATCCCTCCCTCCCTCCCTCTCCTGAAAGTGGTTCCATTTGTGCAATAGACTTAATTGTATTTTCCGTGTATTAGTTGAATTCTTCTGTTGAGCAATATTCCTTGTTGGTAAGGGAATGACTTTCAAAGAAATGCTAGTTGAACAATCGAAACCAGGCAGCAATGTCGCCGTGAGAGACTCGCAAACACCTCACTACGATGTTATTTAATGTAGCTTTTATCCCCCCCCCCTCGCCAGTATTATTCCTGTAAAGGACCTTGAGAACGAAACCTTAATGAATCTGTGACGTCAACATCGTAACAACTACAATATTACAATCATTTCCGAATAGTGTTTTTTTTTTTTTTTTTAATTTGGACATACGTAGTATAGAAGTGTTTAATGTTCACAAAATAGTAACTTTGTTTCCTCCCACTCTGTTGAGTACATGAACGTTTAAAATTTATTGCAGTGGTCTTTTTGTTTCTGTAGTAGTTGTATATTGTTCATAAGA
This sequence comes from Lepisma saccharinum, assembly GCA_022664845.1. Classification (NCBI taxonomy): domain Eukaryota; kingdom Metazoa; phylum Arthropoda; class Insecta; order Zygentoma; family Lepismatidae; genus Lepisma; species Lepisma saccharinum. The sequence goes on from JAGDQP010070654.1 coordinate 3,659, forward strand.
ACTGTTTGACATTATGCAGGACAGTGAAAACATGGTATGGTCAATTTTCGTGTTTGTCCACAAGGTAGCTTAATTTCTATCGAACTTTCACCACACGTACAAATTATGGATCACTTACTCATAGGAAAATAATTATCAAGTAGTGAACCTATCACTTGTACCTTAACAAATTGCATCCTATAAGACTGCAAGGAAAATCAAACATGTCTTTTCTTCGGTGACACTTCTCAATACCACGGTTTTTGAACAAGAAAGGTAAAATAGTAATAAAATCAGTCTTCCATTTATATCTTGTCAAGTTCTATGTCTGCAGCTATGGTCGATAACAGCTTCACCTTGATATTCCTAAATAACTCCACTGATAACATTTTTTTCTGCTTTCTCTCTCTCCCTCAACCTATCTTAATCAAAATGTTTAATAATTCGAAATCTAAGTTGATTATGGTCATCAATTTATATTGTCTAAGGGGGGAAACTACTTGCGTTAAAACTCGTTGTAGAAAGCGATAATCAACATTAAATACCCGTAATAAGTTTTGAGTGTCAGTTAAGGACTTAAGGTTTTGAAAAAAAAATCTAGTGTACACTGCTTAAAAATAATCATCGCAGGCTTCTTACTGGTGATCTAACTTTGTGTCGAAATAATTACCAGTATATTGCGCAGTGGTTTTGATAGTGTCGACTGCAAATTTGAATTTTATTGTCAAAAATATTCATTCAACTACAAAGTAACATTTGAATTACTAGATAATTTACTGGAAAATATTTTATGAAAGTTATGGAAATTGTCCTAGAACTAGAACCCCTGTGGAAAAAAAAAATCATCTAAATGCTCTGTATTGAATGACTTCATTTTCTTGTAGCAGGAATTCTTGTGTTCACGACATCTAGACTAACGTAATGAGCTTCCTCCACTTCTGCCAATCATTTCTGGATGAATTGTTGGGAATTTTGCTGTAAAATGTTCAAAGCATGGTTATGCTCTGAAACACACTTCTTCATCAACTCCAAATTGGCGCTTAAGCTCTTCTGTTAATTGCTTCTCTAATTCTTGAACTTTTGTTGCAGAGCGAGATGGTTGTTCCATGTTCTGAGCAGGCTGCGCATTACAGCTCGTTCCTGCAGAATGGTTTTGAATATACAGCTCACATCATATCTATAAGCGTTCACCCAAATTGTTTCGAAGAGTGGTATAAAATTTTGTTCAATTCTTCAATGAAACTAGAAATACTCTCTTGAATTTTAAAACCAGGTACATTCAGCAATGTAAATGAACCAAATAAGGACATTGAATTCGATGTAGACGTCGGTGATGGCTTTATATACCTACATTACTCTGATCTATATATAAAGTTTGAAGTTATTGGCAGGGACCACTTTTGAACCTAACCTAACCCAAGTCTTTGTAAGAATTTGCTAATTTGAATATGAAAATTCACACAAATTAAAACTCTATTGTTTGATGGATTAATGTACATCCAATTGCACAAACTAGTAGTCGCTATTTTTTTAAAATTTGTTCCCCCGATCAGAAAGTGCAATATAATCGCCGTCATTTGAAGTGCAGGCAATGTGTTATTGTACATCAGAAACTTGGACATTTCACAAACGGCCAGAGCTTAAGTTTGACACTGATGGTACAAATTGTTTCAAAGTAAGTTTTCTGTGAAACCTGGCATTCTATAATTAATACGAGGTTTTGAAGAATATAAAGGTAATACTGAGGAAACACTGTTTATCATTGCTACTGTTTCAAGGCAAATTGTGATTTAATCTTTGCAGACGTACGGTTCGGAAATGTTTCCGAGCTTAAAGACCAGAGTTCTCGTAAGTTCGGAATGTAAAAGTTGAAAAATGTAAGGTACAATGGGTTCATAGAAAATAGCCGATATGACTGATTTCACAACAACAATATTTGATAGATTTTAAATTATCGTTCCATATGTCAGGCTAGTGACATATGTTAGTGTTGTGTTGCCGGATTACGCAAAGTGAATATTCCAACGGCTATTTTCAATGAATCTGCGTGTACATAGTTTTGATGAATAAAGTATGGTAACATCCTACAATATTGATGACTTAATTTTGAAACCGAATATTAAAAGTATCAAGATTGTAATCTCTAGAAGATATCAAGCAAAGGAGGGAGGCAGAGAGGTGTGTAATCTTAAGACATGTAATTAATAATTTCATTTAATTACTGTATTGATGAGTAGTGCTTTTGGTTAAAAAGAAAATGTCAACTGAACGAGTCTAGTTCACTTTTAAGAATCACCAGTTTAATTGTGACTTGAGAAACTCATTTCTGTCGAGGATCGCGACAAGCAATAGTAGACAAGAATATAGTGTATTTAATTACTGCTGAACAAATGTATTGTTTCTTGAATATTACTCTGTCCGTGAGAATATCCCCAGATCGTCTTCAGTTTTTATCTTGTTGAGAGAATTTACGATATTTGTGTGTGGTTCAGTTTCTGATTAAAGGTTTGATAATATGTTGAGTGATTTTGAATTCTTAATGTCTCAAATGTTGAATAACAATGTCATATTAGTACGTATCATGAAACTATGGAGTATTAAAACGTAGAATTTTATATTAGTATCACAGCCTTGCGATTTAGAACACGGTACGCGCTCATCATCAGTTCTAGCCGTATTATGTAGGAATCTACGACCATGAAACTATCTAAGAGCGAATTGTATCCGTTGAGTGTGAGTGCAACATAGATCCAACCACTTCTTAGAGTAACGGAAAAAGAAGCAAAAGCAAGGTTAAGAAGTCTCCAGCTTTCCACAGCTAATTTCAAATAAACATTGAAGAAAAAAAAATGATTTTTAATAAAGACGTTTTAAATATACCCGAGGGTCAAGGATATCAAAACAGAACTCAGCCTTTTAATTCTTCCTTCTGAAATGTTGGAAGTTCAATACACACAGTTTTTTCGCTCATTAATCTGGAGTTTCTCCTGGCTCAACAAAGATTTAATTTAATATGGAAGATCAATGTTAATTGATGATATAACATTCGTATTTACGTATAACGAAGTATGTACAGTGTAAACACTGACATGTTTCAGTACCAAATTATTTTTATTTGACACTAGCCCTAAAGAACTGTTTTTGTTTAAACTTGGAATGGAGGAAACTTCCGATTTTTATACACCGAGCCTCTGTAGGTGCAGGTATCATTAATATTGAAAGAGTGAAAAAATATGTGACTGGACCGGGGATCGAACCCGGGACCTTTGGGTAACCGTCCCAATGCGCTAACCACTGCGCCACCCAGTCGATCCGCTTCCCAATCACACACCTTCCACTCTTGATGTCGATGTGACTGGATCTTGAATATTATTACCTAAAGGTCCCGGGTTCGATTCCCGGTCCAGTCACATACTTTTCACTCTTTAATATTAATGTTTTGTTTAGTTTTCTGTTGCCGTGAGGAACGGATTGCATCGCTGTTGCTCTGTTCGTCAGTTGTTTCTAATCTTCGATGACCAGTAATTCGTCAACTGCCAATCCAGCTGCTCGTGTGCATTGGTTAGGCGTTATACAGAAATCTATGTACAACAATAGTTTCATGTAGCATTAAAAGCAAATATCGATTGTACATTAATTTGGTTCGTGGGAGGAATAGAATGGTCGTGGATTGAAATTATAGAGTAAAATTGGAAAACTTCTTTTGGGTTAGCCGAAGCAATAGTGAAGAGAAAGCTTTTTTAGTACCATTTTTGACAATCTCAAAACAATATGCTGTCCTCCCATTGTGGTAAAGTTCGATATCTTCAAAACCGTCAACATGAGATTGTTTACACCTTAGGTTAATGCGGTGATAGTACTTTCGTCAAGTAACTGTGTCGGATTTCATGTCCCCCATATCACGTACAATAATAAAAAAAAAAGAAGTAAAAACCTTTGTTGCTGTACCCTGTATTAACACAGGTACCAGTTATTTATAGATACAATTAAATAAATACGTAAGAGAATGTCTGATTTTGTCTGAAATTGAAAATAAAATGCGGAAATCATTGATATTAATAAATCTGTATACATGCCAGCAAGACGTAAGTAAATGAATAATACACACGATATGTAAAAGTCCGTAATCGGTTCTGCAGAAGCTCTTATATTCACGGCAGAGAATGAAATTAATTTTTGTCGTATGTAAAACGCCAAGCTAATAATTGACAGCATATTTTGTTACGTTAGTAGAAATGTGCTGACGTTCACCACAAACTATAAAGATAGGTTGCCAAAAGTTCCATCGAAGAATATTAGTTTCCTCTCTGCGATTATTCCTGAATTGTTCGAATGTAACTACAGCTATTCAAATTTTTCGTACTATACTTGTACAACATTTTCAGTCCGGTTTCTGCTGTCATTTTCCATTATTGAAACGTCGAGCTGTAATTGTGGGGAAACACCGGAAATTTTTGGGTGTTTGAACTGACTCAATGCCAGTGATACAGAACGCGACTTTGGGTCTGCACAGAGAATGGAACTTTGTCATGGATGTGTGTGTGTACGTGTTTTTTGTAACATTCGTATATAGAGTTCATATAATCGGTAATCGTAGGTGAAAGAGAAAAAATAAATAAAAGTGGCTAGAATAGCAAACTTGAGAAGTGGCTAGATTGGCTGCAAAGTGTCACAAGTGTTTGCAAACCATGTAGTATTCATTTTTATTTGTCCCCGGTTGTACAAGGGAAGAAAATTCTTCCCAGCTGCTACCACATCTTTTTCTGCGTGATTAAATCATCTCGTGTTAGCAGTTTTCTGTCCAACAAGAAAATCAAAGGGGGAAAACTCATCCTCGATTATTGGAATCCGTAGAAACCTTTTCAGAAAATTAATTAATTCTTACGTACGTACTAATCAAACGATTAACGTCAACTTTTGCGAAAGAACGTTTTTTTTTTTCTCCCTATTAAATAATGAGGTAAGAACCATTTAGGATTAGGCATGCCGTAACACTGCCAATTCATTAGTTTGGTATGATTACTTTTTTGAATTGTGTTCTGTAATAGAAAAAAAAAGTGCAATCAATTCTCCCGTCTTTAGTAGGTGCTGATCTGTTTTGTACAAACGATTCCTTCTAGTTAGATTTTATAACCAAGACGTGTAACCATTGTCCTTAACTGTACCACATAAAATAACAGTTAATCATTACAACATTGAGATCATTTGTTTTCCTCCGATAAACTCGTGAAGAAGTATCTGCAATTATATTTAAACCTGGCGGGGAAATAGAATTTTTTTTTTTTTTTAAATTCACATGAAAGGTCTAGATTTGAGTCCCTCCTGTCAGGAAATAATGTTTTGCGTAACGAGAGTTGCAAGACTATGTTCATTCTTTTGTTACGCATTGCGTTGTATGTGCACGCGTGTGGTGGGTGCAAGGGAGAGTGTGAGAATGTGTGCATGTATCAAATGCATCAACTTCTACGTGTAAGGAATTCCTAATTTTTTTTAAAAAAAATATATTATTTTGTACGTAGACACATATATAGTCTCTTTAACATACAATTCGTTTTTAAGTATGGTTCTATAATAGAAAAGACCACCACATTACGAATAATAAACAATGGTATATTTTGTTAAATCATTGATAGCAATATTTTATATATTTCTGTCCTTCAGAAGCATAAATAGGTAGTTTGTTTTTTTTGTAACCATAAATAATTTCGTAGATTCTATTGTGCGGGCACTGTGTAACAAGCAAAACGAGCTTCTAAGTGACATTAGTTGGTGATTCTTATTACTATAAAAAATATATAAATATATATACACCAGCCATTATATGAATTGTCATGTACAAGGATACGTATGTCTTGTGAACTGCAGGTTAAACTAAAGGAAATACTTTCTAACTGATTGCCTGAAAACATTGTCTTGTCAGTTTTTTTTTTTTTAATATGTTTGTAGTACTTTTTTTTTAAATGTTGCTGTGAGGTTTCTCGTTCACTGAAGTTCTAACTGTAATAATAACTTTGTAGGTGTCTATGTTTCAAGGTAATCAGTCGTTTTAATAGGTACTAATGAAGATCTCTGTATCTATTGGCGTAGTTCACTATGTAATAGTATACATTTGACATGCATGTTACACACATATATATAAATATATATATAAGGCAGGTCCTTGAATCAAGTTTGTTCTATACCTTTTTTAATCTAATAGAAATCAGAAAAAAGAAAAGTACACGAGACGTTTTTTTCTTTCTGATAAGTATTTGTCAATTTTGTACTAAGGTTAGAAGTCAAGTAAAGGCTTGTATGGTTCAGTACTTGTTTTTTCTTGCTCTGTATTCCTGTCTTGATATATTTGTTGTGTGGACTAAAACTTTTTTTAATTTTTGGGGCCATTTTAGTAACTAATGAGCCCGTTTCGATTATTATTAGCTGTTAAAATGGTTCTAAAATCTATCAAGATCCATGCCCGTAGTCGGGATTCGAACCCAGAACCTTAGAGATGCTGACCTGACCCCCTGAGAGCACCCTACCAGCTCGATCGGCGTGCGAAGTATTTTCTTAAAAGAGTGAAATGTAAGTGGATTTCTAAGTTTCTATCTATGGTTGGCATATCAGTATTGAGAACTGCGATTGGAATTGCCTGAAAATTACTTGCGAAGGTACGTCAGTTCAGTATTTTTTACTTTATGGAGTAAGTTACTCGATCCGTTGGAAAATATGCTATAGAAACGCTGTCATTTATTGTGTTCCAAAATATGATATTTATACCTGTGTGTTGCTTGTATAGGTAAGGGCCTGCATTGATGAGATGTAGGCAATGAACTTAACGCCGTTGGTTCTTTTCCCAGATCTTGTATGCATTGCGTTTTTGTTGCATTATAATAACATTTCATGCACCACTGTAAGGTACGCAAAACATTGTCCAGATTCTCGGCGGATTTTGCCGAGTGCCTTGGTTACAATCTTCTTCTGACAAGGAAGGATCGCGTTTCTCAAACACACAAATCCTATTCACACCTAATACATCACAAGCAACATAACGAGATATGTATATTACCAAAATTTAAGGTGCCATGGTCCAGGGGGAGGGGAACTAGGG
>JAGDQP010070657.1:0-10727 GCA_022664845.1 Lepisma saccharinum
TTTTTTTTTACGGAAATTCTAAAGTCTTCTGCAATCAGTCAAACGCCAATTCGTTGCAGGCTAGTATTTATGCGTATTATTAAAAAATAATAAAATATGCTTTTAAATTATATAAATATACAGAAATATATGAAAGTAACAATGGAAGTTTGTGTTGTCACCGGACTTAGGACACTGTGGAAAATGTCATCATTGTATGACGTCGGGAAATGAGTTAAATTAACGTTGGAAGATTTGAGGACACCACGAACCATTGTGAACTAAAGAAAAGAGTGTAATAATGATTGTTGGTGTGTACAAAGACAAAAATAGGAATAAAAGAAGTTCCCAATACAAACTCTAATCTTTGTTGTACTATTTATAATGTAAATTAACCTAACTTTAAATTACCTGAAGTCCGAAGGGTTCAGGAAGTTCAAAGCGCTCCCTCTTAATTTTTTTCCCTAAATATTATTTTCGTCTCGGGTTTTAAATAGCAAATTCTACTTTTTCCTTGTAAAGTTCGCCCATGAGAAAGTTGCGCCCCTAGGCCCGGGCCTAATCCGGCCCTGTATAAGCTTCTTAGATTTATTTATGCAATTTCTTTGTCGTTAATATTGTAGTCGAATAGGTTTTACTTTTTTACTTCTACAGTGTTTAAACTTATGTTCTAAATTTTTGTGGCCATCTATTTGTCTTCAGTAAAACTATGACACAACGGCACGGCAGCCATATTTCATGTAAGCTAAATTTACAATGTAATGATGCTTTAGGTGTGTTTGAGTAGCGTCGTATTTAAAATATGAAAATAGTAAAGAAGAAGGCACTAAAAATTCACAAACTGATTACCTCAAAGTGAGGCTACTTTGGCTGGGTATTTCCGCCTCTTCAGCTAATAGTCAGAAGCTCTCTATTAGCTGACTCTTGTGCCAGAAGCCAAAAAACGATAATTTAGTATAAAATTGCGGGACCAGATGAAACTTTCAGCACTTGTACACTGGCATGTATAGAGTACGAAAAAAGTCATAGACATTCCAAAAAGGTAGCTATCCAAGATGGAGGCCATTCAAAATGGCGGCCGACACTATTTATTAAAATCAACATATCTCGGCTACGAGTTATCCGATTTCGATCATTCCTTTATTAAATGAAATATATTTTTATTGGTTACACTTATGTTTATTAGCAATATTTTCGTAAACCTAATAGTTTTTCAGTTAAATTAAAAATGTTTCATTTTAGCCTAAAATATTTTTTTATTTAATATTTAACTTTGAAACGACTGGTTTTAGATAAACCTATGTCCTTACACAAAATATAGCGTGTAATCTAGGCTTTAATTTAAAAAAAAAGATCAATTAAATGCGACAAGTATAACCAGAGATATGGACAATTGTTTGAAAATGTCTGCAGTACGAGTTGGCATTATGGAGGCACTAATGCGTGTAGAAGCTACATGATGCTTTGGTATAAAATGCAGGGAACAAATGAAACATTCAGCTCTTGAACACTTGTCTATGAAGAGCACGAATATGGGTGATAGACGTCACAAAACGGTAGTTATTCAAAATGGTGGCTATGGCCAATTCTCAATGTTACGAGATTTCGATGGTTCCTTTTTTTAAATGAAAGTTCTGTTCTTTGCCTTCAATTTTTATTAAGAGCAATATTTACATAAATATAATAGATATTTTTTGTTAAATTTAAAAATGTGCATTTTAACCTAAATTATTTTATTTAATATTTACTCAAGTATATTTAGTTTTGGTGTATTAAGTGAAATAAAAAATAACAAAAAATATTTATTATTTTCTTATTTAAGGTCTTATTAGGGGACGATATTTTGTAGATAAATATTTCCTTTCAAAATGTTGCTGGGCCACGGTAGATTAATGGTTTAGCGCTCACCTGATAGGGGTGGTCGGCCCTGCTCCTGCTATATGGACTTTGTGGTGGATTAACACCGCATGCATGGCTTTTCTCGTTTTTTTCCCGTTTCCTCCCAGTTTCTTTATTCCACCAATTCATCTCATCATCCATCCTGTCTGACCGGAAGTTGCCTCAAGGTCTTAAAATTAAATTCAAAAGACGCTTCTTTTAATATATACTTTTATTTGAGGAAAAGGGCAATAATATCCGATAATCTGGACCTTAGAAATCACTACTAGTAAAAAGTTTGGTTTTCTGTTGTACTGTACAAATAGGTTAAAGCAAGTAAATGCATTGTGACTAGGCGTTAGAAACTAACTGAAAGTACTTTACATTGGCCAAAGTGTCTCAGAAATTTATTACGAAGTTGCATCAGCTGTAATAAGATAATATTCAGGTCAGGTTGTGACAGTGTAAATGCATTTGCAGGACAAAGAAAGATTAAAAGGTTTACTGGAACAGCACAAAATAATGTCACAACATTTAGAAGCATAGGAATCGAGTGAACTGTTCCAGATGAGTTATTCAAGACACTTGGAAATTTACTTGTGACATGTATTCCAAGAAAATATAAATTGGCAATGCCAATGAGCTGCGATGAAATTATTTACATCCAAAGGCGGGTGAAGTCGATTGCTGCTAACCACCATCATGCAAGGATACATTGGAACACGCAGATTTCCAGATAGGGATTTAGATACGAAGACTTGGAAAATACTCTTAAGTATACCAGAGGCTGAAGAGTATGAATGGAGAAAGGACAGCGAAGGAAAGCTATGCATAAATTTGATCGCCGGAGCATTTACACCAGAAAGTGTTGTACTTTCCATCCTGCGTTGCAGTTGTTACAGAAATACGCAGTAATTGCTCTGGTTCAGATTATTAATTAGTGTATTATTGCTCTATTCTTCAAATAAAAGCAGTGTCTTTTGCAAAAGCATTTATTTATCTAAAAATAGTAGTTTTCTAACATTTTTAGGAATATTATGCAAATTTAAATAAGAAAATATTATGCAAAAAAATTTGTTTTTCCTCCTTTTTTGAAAAGAAATTTTCGCCTGAACCTAAAATCTGCCTCACTCAAAAATTTAATAAAAAATATTTCGGTTAAAATTCATATTTTTATATTTAACTGAAAAAAAAATATATTAGATTTATGAAGATATTGCTCATTGAACTCAAAGAAATTGTCTTTCATTTTAAAAAGGAACCATCGAGATCGGATAACTTAGAGACGAGATATGCGATGCGGATATATGTACCATTGAAAATTGGAGATAACCACCATTTTGAACGGCCGCCATCTTCGATAGCTACATTTTTTGGAATGTCTATCACGTATTTTCGTGCTCTATACGCCAGTGTACATGTGCTGAAAGTTTCATCTGGTGCCCCTGTTTTATACCAAAGCATCATGTAGCTTCTACAAGCATTAGTGCCTCCATAATGCTAACTCGTACTGCAGAAATTTTCAAACAATTGTCCACATCTCTAGTTATGCTTGTCCGATTTATTTTTTTTAAATTAAAGCCTAGATTACACGCTATATTTTGTGTAAGGACATAGGTTTATCTAAAAGTTAAATAAGAAAATATTTTAGGCTAAAATGAAACTTTTTTTACTTTTAACTGAAATCTATTAGATTTACGAAAATATTGTTAATAAACATAAATGTAGCCAATAAAACTATCTTTCATTTAAAAAAAGATTGATCAAAATCGGATAACTCGTAGCCGAGATATGTCGATTTTAATAAATAGTGTCGGCTGCCATTTGAATGGCCTCCATCTTGGATAGCTACTATTTTGGAATGTCTATGACTTTTTTCGTACTCTATACATGCCAGTGTACAAGTGCTGAAAGTTTCATCTGGTGCCGCAATTTTATACCAACAACTTGTCTGGTACAAGGACTATAAGAACATGACAACTGGATTCTTTTTTATATTGCTGTTGTTTATAATAATTACGGTGACCATATTTTCTAGGTCATAATTCGGGACAAGTCTTATTACTGGGATGTAAAGAACCTCTCACCTATATATTTATGGGTAGTTTGAGAGTCGACTCAAGAAGAAAATTATTATTCATGCCATACATTAGCTTAAAAGTTTTGTTTTATTAAACCTTGCATCGACTATTAAAATAAAATTAAAAATAGCACCAAATTAGAACTTTAAAATCAGTAGGAACTTGATTACTGAAAATAATATCATATCTCATGGGTTTTACAAGTCAAGTTTGGTGCCTGAATAGTTGGCTTAAGACTATAATCACTGTTCTAAAATTATTTCTCCAAAATGCTTTAAATTATAATAAATCAACCTTACACACATATTTATTAAAGACCAGAACAATTTTATTTTCCATAATTTTCACTGCTTTTTTTTGTCAATATTTGGTTTAAATAAATCAAACAAGAATGTATTCTACAATTTCTGCCAAAAAAATTTTGTAAAATTTTTAGAATGATTTTTAGACGAAAAGTATATTAATTTAAAAGAAGTAGTGAAATAGGTTCTAAATTGAAATACCTTCTAAATAACAGTCTTTCTAAATTTGGACAAGTGATCCTTAAAGTTCTCCAGGGGTTATTGACGTCAATAGTTTGAACCAATCATACTTCCGTGAAGACCTGTCTGTTAGCACTTTGTTCTTTTCAATTTTTTGATACATCTCTGAACAAAATTCGCAATTGTTCATTTCAATCATTAACATGGCTTTCGCAACACTCCATTGTCAATGATGGCTTCTCTGGTCCCCAGAAATTATTGAAAATGCCCTCTCTACAGAAGCATTTATCCCAGGAATTCAGACGTTTTCTCTAAGTTTGGGACGTTTATCTCTTACTGATCCTTAGAACCGCTCAGTTCTTTAGTTAGTTAAGTTTAGCTCACTCTGCGAAGAGGTTGTGAGAGAGGTAAGAATTAAGTACACATACAGCTCGTTCAACACATCGTCGAACGGCACAGATGCTAAAGCATTTTCAAACAGTGTCCAACTTCGTTCCGAAACTTTCCAGTGATATTATTTAAGATTAACCCATTAGAGTTGATGGAGATTAATCCAGGAAATTCGGGACTTCTAATATATTTTTCGGGACACCGGGACAAAGCCTTAAAATTCAGGACTGTCCCGGAAAATTCGGAACGTCTGGTCACCGTATTTATAATGCATGTTGTAAGGGCACAATGATAATAATAGTATGATATTGCAACACAGTAATAATAAATAAATGAAAGGTTTGGTGGTTTTCTTTTAGAAATATGGAAAGTAAGTCAATCGTGAACATACTTTATCCTCTTTAATTTGTAAATGTATCCTCAGTGCTGTAGTCTCAGAATTTTCACCAGGTATACGCTGTGAATCTTTAAACTGAGACTATGTTTCAACTAAATTTTAATTCATGTTCCTATGAAATAATTTAATTTATATAAAAAACGTAAAATGCTTTGATTGGCTATATTCTAGTGAGGCAATAACAATGAAATTCTATGCAATCTTTGTTGCACTGAGGGATGTAGAAATACGGAGCATCTGTATCACTTAACAATCAGGTACAATTCTATATAAAACTCACTTGCTCAGCCCGTTATTAGACAGTCCATACATCGAAAAGAAACTTCTACCTTGCTTTTGGAAACATAAGCCAAATCTCATATTACTCAAGACCTGTACAAAGAGATCTCCCAAGATAACAAAACTATTTCTACAAAATTATTATGGTCGTCAACAGATTGCGATAAAATGCTGGCGCGCATCATGTAGTTATGCCCTCTTCTCCTTCTCAACACTTGTTCCCGATCAATTGGAATCGAAATTGGGAAATAAAATAAATAAATGAAACGGAAATAGATGGTATACGCTAACTTAATCAGATGAGATATGGGTGTATAGTGTTCGATTTGTACCGGGGATATTTGGGATTTTCCCCTCTGAAAAAAATTTTCCTCGCTCTGTTTACCGATATATAATACTTCTAGCCTGGGATATGGACGATCCCAAAACACTGTATTCTATATGTCTCGGTAATTCTCTCGCCCCCTTCTCTGTAAATTGCATAAATCGAACACTGGGTGCGTACACCCTAGACTACAGCCCTGTGTACCCTTTTTGTAATATTAACATATACAAAATGCGTATTATTTACAAAGTTCGTTCTAGTTTAAACATGAAATAAGTGGTATAGATATCGCTGAAAGCAAAGTATGCATACTTACCCTAATCTAACATTACCTGACTTTATTGTACTTAACTACACAGCTTCTATTTTATCCAATAAACTTGAACACACACACACACACACACACACACACATATACGTAGAAAAATGAATGATTCAATGTTTATTAGGACAAATTGTCATAAAATGTGTGCAGGATGTATTTAGAAAGTGCACACAAAATATTCATAAACTCGTACATTTTGTTGTACACATTACTTATACTTCGTGAGAGAAGTTTGATAGTACCGTATTATTTTTTACAGTGTAGAGAAATATTTGTCGGCTCCGGAAGCCAAGGTATACAAGTGACGTGACGTTGACGAATAAAAATGTTCCAGACAATCTTTTATATATAACCCGAAATATATGCGACACCAAATTGTCATATTTTGTACATGAACACATTAGGGCCTAACGTTTCTTTGTACAAAATATGACAGTTTTATATATTATCGGGTTATATATAAAAGATTGCCTCGAACTTTTTTTAAAATTCGTCAATCTCACTTAGATTCCTTGGTTTCTGGACTCCTTAATCGTAATCTTTGATTTCTCTTTCTCTGTTTTATTTGGCTATCCTATCAGAACTGAACGTTCACTTTGCAATATTAGAATAATAAACTGAGTTGTACTATGATTGGTTGTGTGTTTGTATGGAACTAGAATGCTCAATCCTTGCGCTGCCATGATGAGTCTTTCTTTTAGTAACTGAAGCTGTCAATAGATGCAGAGTCTTCTTTGTAGAGGATGGCAGGAACGGAGCTTTCCCCAGCACTCAATACCTGGATCAAATTCTCCCCTTTTGTATTACATAGTATTAGAGAAAAGAGACCAACATGCGTTCTGACACACACGGAAGGGGGTTACAATAAATACCTTGAATAGACAGGAGGTGTATAAAGCTCTGACAATTAAACGGCATGCGATACAAATGACGCGTTCTCTCCTCTCATTCACGCAATTTCAAGTTCAGTGTCAATGGTTCTTCAAAATTCGTTTTGGTTTTTAGTGGGTAGTTCCATAAAAATATGTAACTCAGTATTATATGTATATGTGCAAAGTAATGGGCTGTATATGCCAATATTAAAACAGGAGTGCAACAGGGATCAAGTCTTGACACTAAACCTTAAAGTTTATCTGAAACCATCCAAGAGAAATATGCATGTTTTTTCTATGCTAACAATTGTGGTTTATTCTGCAAATTTAAAATTTTCTGAACACATTAACACACATGATTAAAACTAGTATTCACATCGTTCATAAATGCAAAAGTTGTAATTACCAAAAAGTAAACATACCGAGGGACCTTATTTAAGTTAATAGAACGTTGGTTCAGCGGTCGGAAGACCCTGGTAATGGATGGTCTCAGGAGCCGCCTATTGTGACTGAGGTTTTCTCCTCAGTCATACCAGGTAAATGCCGAAATGGTACCTACTAACTAGGCTACTTTCCAACATCCTTTCCGAGCCTGTACCTGAGATGCCTACAGGGCTTAAACAGTTTAGAAGAAAATTAATACTTCAAAATTCAAGAATTAATCTCATTAACTGACAATTCTACACATTCTGTGATTGCTAGAGAACTTCAAATAGTTAAGCCCAAAGATTCCTACGATGTGTCCTTTGATCATCTTTTATATGAATGGCTCGAAATCAACTGTTCGTATACGCGGATAATGTACAAGTACATTTAATAGCGGACGATATAGATGCATTACAAAATAACACTAATGTCTTAGTAGAAGCGTGCGATGAGATAAAACAAAATACATGATAAGCCAAAACACTGAGAATGAAGGAAATAGATATATAACAATTAAGAATGAGAACATAGAGAAAGTAAACAAATTTAAATACTTGGGAGCATACGTAATAAGCAAAAATGAAGTCACGGAAGAAATAAAAAGTCGCTTAATATCGGGGAACGCATGTTTCTTTTCAGTCCAGAAACTTCTAACATCGCGATTAATATCAAGGAAATTGAAACTGAAAATATACAGAACGGTTATTCTGGCGGTAATACTTTACGGTTGCGAAAGTTGGAGTACGACCCTAGCAGATGAACATAAATTACGAGTGTTTGAAAATAAGGTCTTGAGAAAGATGTATGGGTCAAAACGGGACGAGATGACTCGGAAATGGAGGAGACTGCATAATGAAGAACTTCAGGGATTTTATGACTCAGCCGATGTTGTAAGAATAATGAAATCGCGACGACTAAGACCATGTAGCTCGCATGGGGGAGAAACGAAGATTATATTCCATCGTGATTTGTAAGCCGGAGGGAAAGAGGCCGTTGGGAAGAACGATACGACGTTGGAAGGATAATATTAGAAGAGGTCTTCGAGGAGTAGGTGTTTGTGATGAAACCTGGCTTGATCTTGCTGAGCATAGAATCCTATGGAGAACGTTTGTTACTGCGACGATGAACTTGCGAGTTCCGTAAGCCATAGAGTAAGTAAGTAAGTAAGATGTATCCTTTGATTCTCAAGTCTCCCTTACAAAGCCTGTCAAGATATATGTTCTAATAATGTGTCGGTCAACATTACTGAATACTACATTCTTCTCAACTGGTAGACTGACAGCTCCATCTCCCGGGCTTCTTATTATCAAACCTACTACACAGGCTGGGCTGGCTGACATGCTTCTCAATGTACGGCCTGTCATGCAGGAAAGCTCACACCTTGCTCGAATAATATTCCAATCTTCATCCTCCAATCTTTCTTATGGGAAGTGAAAGTTATTAATGAGAAGCGCGCATGTCAGATGAAACCTCCAAATGAATTATTGTTGTTCAAAGACAGCTGTTTCGCAGTTAATTGACAGTTGTAAAGTGTTTAAAAATGCCCCAGCTGTGATGTGCTGAACATTGTAGTTATACGGCAGATATGTGCGTTTCAAAATGGTCAGTGGCTGATCCACAGTACTCGCTATAGAGGGAGTCTAATGGGGCTACATAATATGGCTGCTGCTGAACCGTAAATTTGGGTTTCATGTGACGCCATGAAAGCGCACTCTATTCTTTCCCAACTCTATGGTCGTTACACTAAAATCTCATTCATCCGGAGCGAATTTTTAAAAGTATTTTTTCATTAGTTTCAAAATATCTGTAAGGGCTGCTTTTCTTAAAAGCGTGCATTGCTTGTGATTTGGTTGAGTTGCCAATTGAAACACGTGTTACATATAGAACACGCAATAAAACACGTGTTTCAATTAGCTAGTCGCCCAAATGGCAAGCAAAGTACGTTTGCAAGTAAAACTTCCCTTAATCGTATACAAGTGAACGCGTCTAATTAATTCTGCGCAGTGTAAATATGCAAGGTTGAACTATATTGCCCTACAAATGTTGTATTCTTGATTTGAAGAAAGGAGATTAAGTGTAAAACATTCTATAGTAACCTCTTTTCTCCCAAAAGGGCTGATTTTCATGAAAGCTTGCGATTCGGGTGAATAGCCAATTGAAATACGTGTTACACGTAGAAAATGGAATAGGGGCCTTAAAACACGTGTTTCAATTGACTACTCACCCAAATCGCAAGCAACGCAAGCTTTCATGAAAATCAGCCCCAAGAATGCCATAATTTTCAGTGTGCTGGTAGGAGCACAATTTTTGAGGGTCTAATTCTTTCTATATATAATTTTAAAGTTTGTGTTCTGGCAATTGACGGGAATAATTTGACAGAATTAGTATGAAACGCTTTTTGGCTCAAAAGATTGCGAACACGTTCAGTAGATTTGCAATAATTATTCTATTTCGTGTTTATGTATAAAGAGGAAAAGAGGTGTCAGTATAAGGTACGAGCGCAGACGACCCATTCCTAGTTCTGGTTGTAATTAATGAAACATAGGTTTGAAACTTGAAAAAGTGAAAATTGACCAACTGTTAAAATAACTGCATTTTTCTTGTTCGTTCATATTTTTTAACATTTCAATGTGAAAAATAGTGCGATATGCTGTAATTGAAACTAGTAAATAAATAATTAAATAAGCTACTTTTCTTTAACATGGATGCAGTAGTTCTCGATATATCAGTAGGAGAAGCTTCGCCTTGCCATGTCGCTGACAACATTAAAAGAAAACATTTTCTGTCATAAACTATCGCAAAGACTCAGTTTTGTTAACACTTTAACACTATTTACGTTGAAAAGAACACAAAACGTCAGCCATTTACAATTGACCTTATTTTATTTTTAACTACAGAACCACCATTTGTTGAAGTCATTTCGCACACTTTAAAAATAGTTATGCTATGTTAGTTGTTTGTCCCTTAGCACAGTCAAACGAAAAATAAAAGTTCACATGACCTACCACTGTTGCCAGTTCTTGTCATTGTAGTAGTGCTAAAAATATATCTTATATGACGTCATTATCTTCTTGTGGTTCCCACTATCAGCAGCGACAGCGCTATAGTCGTGATGTTCATTGCAAATCCTGAGATGAACGAAACGCGTGAATTTAGCGGCCATTAAAGGGTTAGAAGTCGAAGTAAGAACCTATTAAAAACGTCGGAGAAAAGATTGAGGGAAATTATAACACTTAAAAGGAAAGGGAACGACGACATAGCAAACAAAAAGGAAACAGTTTTATTTGTTGAAC
>JAGDQP010070660.1:0-10727 GCA_022664845.1 Lepisma saccharinum
CAACATTGGAGGCACGTTTTTTATCACGCATTTAACACTACATTCAATACAGGATTGCCAGGAGTATGTTGGTTCTTGTTCTGCACCTCGAGCCGATACTGATGAGACGAGAGAAATATCCTCAAGTTACCTATGACGTAGTATGGGCAATATGAGGATACAAAAACACGTGAAGGCATCCATAAATTGTGTCAATTACGTGCTAAATATGATGTACTGAAGTCACATCTAGTTATGTTCACGAGACGAAACAAGATGAGGACTAAAGCTGTCTTATCTCATGCAAAATATTTTTTGTATCGTCTCGAGAAAATGTGATGCCAAGCAGCAATGGGAAGGTTGAACAAATGTCAAGCCCTGTTCAGGTCGTTTCACCCTGATTGATTTTTCAAAAGTTTTCCTAAGTTCACGCTCTGAATTGTGGGAGAGTTCCACCTCTGGCCGACTTCTCTCCAACTTCTTTCATTCACGCCTTTCCTTATTCCAGCCTGAACCAGAGATGTCTAAATGCCATAATCAATATTAAAATTAAATATATAAATAAGAAGCTACAGTAACAAGGGAACACACAAGTTTATTTGTTTACTTAATATTTATTTATTATGAGGTCAATAAAAGTTTCGTTTTATATTTTATTGGCAGTCTTAGAAAATGCATGGATTCAAGATGAAATATATATACACAGGTGTACTCCCAGGATTTACTCTTCAGAGGGTGGAAATAAAGTTTTACTGTTCCTATCGATTTTAACCACTATTTGCAGATTGAGGGAGTGTGCTCGATAGCTTGGAGGGATGACACTTCTCACTCCTCAAATTCCCTGTCATCATGGAAAGTGTTCCTTTTGGATCGATTGTTTTTTTTATCATGGATTATGTAATTGATAGGCACGAGAGAAAATACCTCTTTACACGAATGAATGAAACTCATAGATCCCGATTTATTGAGGAAATTGAGGACAACATAACGAAATCTTGAATTTGTTTATGCAACATTTAAATACGATTAGTCAAACTGTAACTAAAATTATTGGGATTCAAAAATTAACCATTTCCTAAGAAATACCGAAAGAAGAAACTGAAAGAAAAATATATAGTGCGTAACAATATTATGCGAAAGTGATTGATTTTATGTCTAGAATAAAGATAAGGAAAATGCATCTGAGATCTGCCACACTTTTTACTGTATATTAATTTCAAAAGTTGAAAACTGAAATACGTACATGTCGCATGTCATAAGTAACATTTGTAATAAAATCTATTTACCATTTATTTTTACAGAATAAATTATTCAAAGGTGTGCTCGAACATTAATTCGTTTAATCCTAACTTACCACGAAAAAGTGACGTTTAATACATTGCATCGTATTGTTAAAATTTTCTTCTTGTATTTGTGAATTCGGATTTTGAAAGTAGAAAGATTTGAATGTACCTTGTTCAAATCATTTAACAGAAAATTGGCAAAACTCAGTAAGTGTATACTATAAACAGAGCACTATTCTTGTTACTGGTTTACGTTTAGTAAAAAAATAAAGCATCACCGCGATTGGAAGTGTTGTTGAAAGTATAAAAGTTTCAAAGCCTGACACACCACCGACTGCGCTGCGCCTACAATGTATGTCTTTCACTGAATTGAAGGTTGTTTAGTTGGTGGTTTGAGGGACAATATTTGGAAACCTTTACTTGCTAAAAGTTTTGTTTTTCATACTTTATACCTACGCGTACTCTAGCTTATCATGCAAACGTATAAAGTAACTCGCTCATGTCTTGGTATCGTACCACCGTCTTTGTTTATGTGTTTTGATCAAATTATCGAATAGGCGGAGAAGGGGTCACTACCGCCATAATCCTTTTAGCTCGCGAAGCGAGTATCTTGGCAATTAACGTGCATAGCAACAACCGACATACTACTGGCAACCCTGTGTTGAATGTAGTGTTGCGTGAGAGATAGAAAATTGTCCCTCCAATCTTTCAACCTTTTTCCATTTTTATTGTATCCTGTAAATGCTTAGCGATATCGATTCAAAACAAATGCAATTGCATTTTTAGTCAATTAAAGTGTATTCCATGCCTGTCAGAGAAAGGCATATTTCCATGTCGCCCATTGTTGCGGCTTCAGCTCTCTGCACAGTATAGGTATGAGCGACTAGAATGGTGTCGCGACCCTCGCGCATAGAGAGCCGAATAGCAGGACATCGTCTTTTCAGGGGAATTCCGCTTCTGCTGCAGCATCATAATGGACGCATCTGTATCTGGTGGTAGCGCGGCACTAAGCTAGGCGACGGCTGAGTTTCGCATCTCCACGTAGACCCGACACAAGGTGTTATATTATGAGGTGTCATTGGATTCTCTGCTCCTTTGTGTCTCTTACGTATTGACGGACACGTGGCAGCCAACGGTACATGCGTTAGACCAGGTTGTGGTGTTTTTCGTGCTGCCCCTGCTGGGGACAACATTCCAGCAGGATAACTCGCGCCCACATGTGGCACATAATGCCCTAGCTTTCCTACAATGTTCCCCTGCTTCCTTGGATGGCGCGTTGAACTAATCTTTCGCTGATTGAATACGTACGTTCCATGATTGCATAACGCCTCTCACGCCAGCAACCTCCTCCAGATACAGTTGATGAACTTTGGCATCATTGCAAGGACGCATGGCTTGCCATACCCCAGGAGAGCATCCATCCTCTCTATGCCTCGTCGTGTTGCAGTCGTTCTAAAGGTAAATAGAGGTCAGGCTACTGACCTCCGATAGTTATGTTCCACTGTCACCATGTTGTAACGCATCGTAAATAGGTGTAATAATTTTCTACTTGCTCCTTAGGGTATATATCGGATAAATTTGGGGCTGGCATCTTTTCTCCTAAATGTTGCATTTTTAATGGCGAGTATCACAACATAGTAGCCAGAGTACCTAACTGTTGGTGCGGAGCGAATGAAGTATTAATTATTATGAAGTGTAGTATGAAGTATGAAGTATTATTGGCAATATTAAGTGTCCTCATCCTATTACAACAACCAATGGGGTGGCTGAACTTGGACTTAAAACGTAATCTCAGCGACCACAAAAACTATGGATTCGGCACATATCGGTCGTTTTCAATTATTTTTACATTTCACTCCTTTCCACTCATCTCCTCAATGGTTGGTGTAAGTGTCATACACGACGTCGGGAGTGTCACTTCATCAGCAACCCCAAAAATACTAATTCGACATCGATTACTTTTACACGTCACCACTTCCCACACCCACTCCTAGGGCGCTAAAGGTGTCTTATCACCACGTTACTTCTTTCCAGGTTACAAGTGGTATATACGTATTTCGTTAAAATTGCTCAAGGGGTTCCGGAGTTAATGCTTGAACATACACACACACACACATACTTACATTTTTTATAGATGCAATTACTGTTTCTCCTTCAATTTTCTGTAAATTTTAACCTTAAATAGAAGGAAAATGTTTCAGTTCGAAAAGGAACTTATTACTCAAATTATATACTTGAATATATGGGATAGTGCTGACAAAATACAAGGCCGTAACAAATAGTTTGGCAGATATAGGCCAGTATATGTGTTCGGAAATGTAAATGAGGGTTTGCTTCAAAGTAAGTAAACCAGAAGGGAGAAACAAAATAGTAACACAATGCAAGAGACACACCAGGGAACCTTGAAAAGAACACTCCATATGCGCGATGTCCAATGAAGAATACCAAGTATACTGTACCGTAACTGTCAGTAATTTAAAGATTGTAATTGCCCACATTGAGTGTAATTGCTCCAACATTTAACGCCCTCTAGCGGAAAAGAAGCAGCCTTACATAGTCGAATTACTTTGCAGGCATTTTCAGATACTTGTTTCCTCGATTCAGTTCCCTTTTTATTTCAGCTACACGTTTCATATAGAATTCCAGTTGACTAGAGCGTGGCCTGTGAGCGACGAACTATGATTGGTTCAAATTTGTTTAGTTTCAGAAAGTGAACGATCTCCGAGACGTGGTTGGCAAAAGATCTATAAAGAATATCTTGGCCTTGTCTGTTTTAGCACCACTCCTTCTCAACTTGTATACAGCCCATCTTCCTAATCACCCCTACACTCAAATAGCTACCTTCGCAAATAATACAGCCATTTTTGCTCTTTCTCAAAATCTTCCTTTCGCTCACCGCTACGCCAACAACAGCTGGATCTCATTGAAGAATGGACTACCAAATGGCGTATGAAGCTAAACACCGATAAAACAGCAGTTGTGCACTTCACTAAATTTCGATTACATCCACCGCCACCACTCACTCTTTTCCGTCGACAGTTCTCTTATGCGCCGTTTGCACGATACCTTGGTTTGCAGCTGGACAAAAGGCTAGTGTTTCAACTTCATCTCACAACTATTGCCCACAAAGCTACAAACAGACTACTTGCAATATATCCTCTTCTCCACAGCCCAGAGCTCACACTTGCTGCCTTTACATCATGATGATCCGACCACTTTTAACGTATGCAGCACCTGTCTGGTAACATGCTTCAAGAACATATCATATTCTGCTTCAACGTGTCCAAATCAGAGCTGCCCGAATGATCACTGGTTACTGCAAGATAAAAGGATAGTGACGTTTCATGAAGATCTTTCCATACCACTGTTGGACGACCACATCATCTCCCTCGGTCGAGTCTTCTGGCACCGAATGTCTCATTCTCCACACCTTCCACTCCAGACGCTTGGCACCGCCCAACCACCTCGGCACACCCATCGCATGGCTCATCCTCCTTAATCACCTATCTAAAAACCTATTTGTCGTACACTGCGATTATTGACACTTTTCTATGTATTATACGTACCAATTTAATAAATTCCTCTTCTACTTTTCTTGAAGGATAGATACCCTTCAACATCTAACCTCACTGACTTTTCCTAACATCTTGCCTCGCTGATTTACTATCTTCAACCTTGCCAACTAAGGTTCACTCACCCTCTTGACTCCTCATTCACTTGTCATTGGGGCGCGACAGTCGCTCCCTATTCAACTCATTACGTTTCTTTCATCCCGTGAAAACATTTCACTTTGAAGACATGGACCTTGGCCCGAAACTTCCTACTCATAGTTTGACATTTACTCCTCCTTCTCCTCCTGAGGTTTATTATGAACTTATAGTGTTGATTGTTGTTTCGTCTGAGGAAGACGTTGAAAGAACAACGAAACTAACTATTGCTGTTTATTTTTATAATAAAGTCAAGTTCATAAGCTTTGTCAGCCTACTTTAATTAGAATAACTTGTTTGTAATAGTTTATGTAATTGCTTTAGAAGCTACTTGGAATTAAATATAAACGAGGATTGAACTAGAGACAAAATGTTTGGAAGATGTCATAAGTAATTTGTATCAGAGTGTTTGCTATTGACAAAAGCATTCTCTTATTTTGTAGCTTCATCATTAATATTGCAGTTTCTGAAGAAAAGCTAGACCTCGAACTGCTTCTGAACATTACAATTGATTACAACAAGAATATACCACCTTTCTCGGTAGTAAATAGTTCAGGTAAAACAACTTTGATTATTACGTGTTTTGTGTGTAGATATTGATAATGATACACTTTCATAGTCTTCCGCTTTTTACAGTCCCTGTAGAAAATAATTGATTTAAACAGTTCTTGGTATGAAACTATGCTGTCCTTATATTTGTACAAATTGTCTCTTGTTTATTTGAAGTTTTCTATCAGCACAGAGTTAGTTTTTAAATCTGATACTCGTTTTTTATCTATCTTTAATCACATTGCTCTACTGAAGGTAGAAATATTAATCCGTTTCAGTTAGAGTTTTGCATAAGTCCTTTGGTTCAAAAACATATTTATCCTCATTTCTCTTATTGATATTTATTTGCTTCCATCATTGTTATCCGAATAAAATATTGGCAATAGTATAACACTTTGATACAGTTAATGAGCAAAACTACTGACAATTAACTAAACGGAAATAATTAACATGTGTGTTATATATTGCAGCAAGTGAAAATATGATTAATGAAAAATATATGAAAAAGTTAATCGTTTGTTATAATTAAATAAAAATATCCTTAAAGTTCTCATATTCCTTAAGAATTTTGCCCTACAATCTAATATTCACCTCAAGATCGTAAAATAGTCTGAATTATATCAAACTGTAAAACACATAACTATTTTGGTTTCAGTGATTCCAGCGAAAGTGAGGATTGATATGCAGATACTAAGAGATCCAATAATAAACGAAATGGAACAGGTAAGCCAAATACTATTATCCAATAGAAAATGAAAATAGTATTTTGAAAATGCCACTATCTGAATAAATGATGATTTTTCGTTCCTATTTACCTGACTGATTTCGAAACCAAAATCACAATTATATATGTTTTATATGTATTTGATTTCTGAGTTTAATATTCTGGTGTTGCAATTGGCAGTTGACTTTCGACGATAGAGTTACTCTATGAATAAAAAAAATGTAAAATTAGAAATATAAATATTCGATTACAACACTGTTATTACTTTACCTATCAACATGCTTCGCATTTCTTTTACTTAAAAGGAATAGAAATAGATGAGATATGAGAGCAATTTTTTGTAATGTAATTATACCACTTACGAATTGTTTAGATTTGCACTCAATCTATAGCAGATTAGTAAAATATAATGACCCTATAATGTAGAGCAGTCCTTTAGGCATATACGTACCTATTTTCAAAACTCCATTTGTTATGGTTTAGAAGCTGTGATGCAAAAACTGTGAAGATGCAGGTGATATATTTTATAACAATGCCCTAAAAATTGTATCAACTAGTATTATAAATTGGACCGGTAATAAAAATGGAAGTTGGGTAATTACATGTGAAATCGACCAATTTTTATGCAGATGGTTGCTCGACCGTTTTGGATTTATTTTTCATATTTTCACCATAGATAGCCCTGTTAGTAGGCTGCGCAAAACAATTTTTATTTTATTTTTATCAGCAGCCATTTTAAATCTAGGTTAGCTTTTCACTGCGGAAGGCAAAAATAGGGCTTAGAAAAAAAACGGTCACTTCTCTCTTCTCATTAAAGATAGAAAGTTCCAGTTTTCGCTGGTAGAAAGAAGATATTTTGAGCCTTTAGAAAATGCATAAAAAGTTTGAAAAATATTTTTCAAATTTAGACTTAAGGGGCTCATAATTCGAGCCTTACTCACGAGCCAAATCATAGTTTTTATGGGCCATTTAAGGCAACTTGAGGTTGAAACCACAAGTTGTAATTTTTTGTGTAGGAACTATGTCTAGTACTGTTTTGTAGAGTTGTAAGAATAAAGTTTGGATTTAGCCCCTTTTCTAGCACTTTTTGGCGTCAAATTTGAGAAAAATCGAAATTTCGGGAATTTCAAGGTCAAATTTCCGAAAAGGCGGAACAGAGAGAAAATAATATTTTTAGCCAAAACAATCCATCTACTAATACTGTACAGAATGTGTAAGTTTCATTTTGTTGTCCGAAGTGGTATAGAAGTTATTATAGGGCCTCAAAGCATGAGAAAAAGCAGTAACAGATAGGCAATCGGAAATACGCCATAAGTGACCTAAATTTAAGTTTTCTATGCTTATTTATTTTACTTTATTTTAGCAGTCTCATATCAATGCTAAATTCGCACCGATAAACACCATGAGGGGGAGGTCTCCTCTCCGGACATCATGACTGTGATTATTGTAATTAGCTATGGAAGTAAAAAAAACTGTGGGGACATGCGTAACTGAAAGCACATAGGACCCAAATATGTATGTAAAATCCTTCCTCCCCTTTTGCGTTTATCGGTTCAAATTTAGAATTAATATGAGACTGCTAAAATAAAGTAAAATAAATAAGCATAGAAAACTTAAATTTAGGTCATTTATGGCGTATTTTCGTTGCCTATCTGTTACTAATTTTGTTCATGGTTTGAGGCCCTATAATAACTTCTATACCGCTTCGAACAACAAAATGAAACTTACAATACACGTTCTGTACAGTATTCGTAGATTGATTGTTTGGCAAAAACAGTAATTTCCTATATGTTCGACGTTTTCGGAAATTTGACCTTCAAATTCCTGAAGTTTCGATTTTTTTTCAACGTTTGAGGCCAAAGAAATGCTAAGAAGAGGGCCAAACCCAAACGTTATTCTTACAACTCTTCAAAACGGAACTAGGCATAGCTCTTACACATAAAAATGCTACTTGTAGTTTTAACCCCAAGTTACCTTATATGGTCCATAGAAACTTCGATTTGGCTCGTGAGTAAGGTCAAATTATAAGCCCCTTAAGTCAGCATTTCAAAAATATTTTTCAAAATGTTGATGCGTTTTCTAAAAGCTCAAAATATATTCTTTCAGCCAGTGAAAACCGGAACTTTCTATCTTTAATGAGAAGAGAGCAGAGACTTTTTTACTAAACTCTTTCAAACTCCAATTTTTGCCTGCCACAGTAACCCTAGATTCAAAATGGCTGCTGATAAAACAAAATAAAAACTGTGCTATATCTATGGTGCAAATATGAAAAAAAAATCAAAATGTCCGAGCAACCCGTGCTGGTGGATTTCACATGAAATGACCAAGGTTGGAAGAAGTAATACAAGATGAAAACCTTTGATGATGATTTCTATCTATATATGTAATACATATGAGAGGGACTTTTGGCCATTTCAGCATTGCTTACAGAAACAAAACGACTTTCTTTATCACAATACATTATTTGAAGCATCAGCCACCTCTATCTACTTCTACACTTGTCACAATAAAACTTGCCGTTACTTTCGCGCATTTAGTATGAAACCAAACGCAACACTTCCAACACTGTATCATATCTTCAATCTTTGTTTCTTCACATCTAATGCAACATCAGCTATTTGAATTGAATTGATTTTATTTTAGACTTTGGGCGACCTTCCCAGGCCGAATGGATGATAATGAGACAGTTGGAGGAATGAAGAAAGAAGGAAGAAACGGGAGAACTCTGAGCGAATCCATGCACACGGTGTTTGTCCTCCACAAAACACACATAGAAGGAGACGGGTTTGAACCGGTGACACCACGCACCAGAGTCGAGTATTCTATCACTGTTACACCGGGGCACCAGCTAGTTGAGATGTCTCTGGCAGTTGTTAAAGATTTCTTAACGTTACCTTCTTCGGGTTTCTTGCTTTTAATTTGAAGGCCTTTGTAGGTAGCACATTTTAGAAAAAAACATTTTAGAAGGCCATTTTGGTTTGAATAGTGCTTTCTCTGGTACCAGTTTGTGTTGACCGGACGAGTTGACAAAACTTGTGGAATTGTATGGTTTGGCACACCTGCCTAACGACATGCGAACGAAAATACTTTCCCACTAACGATTTTCTATTTTATCGAAACGTTGGGTTACTGTTGGATAAAATAAAAAGCTTATCCCAACTATTCCGATATTTTGCCAAGCAAAGTGATCGTTGTTTTATCCAACAGTGACCTAACTTTGGGCCAAAATAGAAAACGGTGGTGGGGGGGGACTTTTATTGTTGGCAATTCGTTACACAGGTGTGCCAAATCCCCAACCATTGATCCGACAACAAATACTACTATAATTACTACTATAGTATTGATCATTACATTGATACTACTATAATTATACTATTAACATATGGGAGAACGAATTCGCGTTTTAAGTGCAAGAAAATTCATATATCCCTGCGAGTGTGTGAAAATTCATATATCCCTAGTTGTTTATTGCAATTATTAGCTCTTACCATACGAATTTTAACTACTTTCTTTTCGAACTGTGTGGCCTCTACACTGATCGTTTTCCGTGTAAGTACAGAGCACGTGCTAATACATACTTCGTCTAATTGGTAGCGCCGCTGAGTAAATGGTTTGTCAAATGCGAAGTGGTACAATTTACTTGCCGGTAAAATTTATGAGACTTTATCCTACATAAGCCAACGTGGGATTTAAATAGCAGCGTATTAAACGTAAGCAATGACTTCTTATACACAAACGTGTGAATGAATTGAAATCACATAAAAATTAAAAAAATTGCACCTTTGGTACAATAATGAATTAATATACAGTTAAACTGTTCTCAATTAACACTAATATGAGCAGAATGTAATTGTTTATGAAACGAGCGATCTCCGTACTGGTATTCAAATTAGACATTTTTCCCGTGTAGATTAATGAAGAATTTGTGGATACAGTTGGTTTTGTACAATGGTTTGAGTTGTTCTTTTAAATTAGTTATTGAATAAGGACACTTATCTAAATTTTTCCACACATGAGCAGGAAATCTTGCAAGGTTGGCGTGCCTGCCAATACATCTTTTAAATACCCTTTATGTTCCAAATAATTTCTGAATTTTTGTAAAATAAAATCACGGATAAGAGTAACAAAGAAGTTATGAAGCATGGTTATACGGATATACAAAAATATTATGACATTACAAATACACTCGGTTTTTTGTTAAATAAATTTTAATTAATAGTATTTGACTTACATAAAGTATGAAAACATATGTTTCCGAAACCAAAT
This sequence comes from Lepisma saccharinum, assembly GCA_022664845.1. Lineage (NCBI taxonomy): Eukaryota > Metazoa > Arthropoda > Insecta > Zygentoma > Lepismatidae > Lepisma > Lepisma saccharinum. Next base: position 10,509 of record JAGDQP010070660.1, read on the forward strand.
ATCAAGTACAAAACCATTATATACATTTGTTTATGTTATGTCTATCACATGAAAAACATTTGGAATACTCTCTTTCCACGACGTTCTGACGATTACACACAACAGAAAGAGTATATTCCTCATGGACACCGTGTTAATAAAATCGAATCCTTGCCTTTGTACTACCTATATGTTCCCCTGGTCAAAGTTTGCTTCGCCGATTTGTACTATTGTACTACA
>JAGDQP010070663.1:0-10727 GCA_022664845.1 Lepisma saccharinum
GAAAGCGGCATGATTTTCTTTGATGTTTCCGAGATTTATAGGGGGGGTACAAATATCCTAGGATATGTGTACCCCCCAGTTGGGTGTTTTTGTTATTAATTTTCCATTCCATAATGAAATATATAGAAAGCGGCATGATTTCCTTTGATGTTTCCGAGATTTATAGGGGGGGTACATATATCCTAGGATATGTGTACCCCCCAGTTGTGTGTTTTTGTTATTAATTTGCCATTCCATAAAGAAATATATAGAAAGCGGCATGATTTCCTTTGATGTTTCCGATATTTATAGGGGTGTTTTTGTTATTAATTTTCCATTCCATAATGAAATATATAGAAAGCGGCATGATTTTCTTTGATGTTTCCGAGATTTATAGGGGGGTACAAATATCCTAGGATATGTGTACCCCCCAGTTGGGTGTTTTTGTTATTAATTTTCCATTCCATAATGAAATATATAGAAAGCGGCATGATTTCCTTTGATGTTTCCGAGATTTATAGGGGGGTACACATATCCTAGGATATGTGTACCCCCCGGTACAAATCTGTGGGGGTACACATATCCTACGACACCGGCCGGGTGGTCGAGCGGTCTGCGGCGGTAGGCTATCGACTCAACGGTCCCGGGTTCGAGTCCCGGCAGGGACATGGGTGTGGATTTTAACACTTAACAGCTAGAGGCAAATCGTGACGGGCCGAAGTCCAAAGTTACAAAACTGGCCCATATAATAATAAAGTTTACCAAGTTTTTATTATTGAAAGGTAAAAATTGGCGGACTTTCCAGTTGAAACTTTGTAACAAATAAACCAAGAGTAAATTGACCGTTTAACTGTTAGAGTTTCAACTGGAAAGTCCACATTTTTTTTTACTAATTAAACAACAACGACTTTAGGGGACAAAAATTGTAGATACGAAGTATCAACGTTTCACCCTCAATATGTAAGAATTTCTTAATCTAATTTCAACATTTTAATTTAAAATCACATTATTTGGTGGTCATTAATATTTCATGGTGTCAAAACCACGTAGTACTTCTTGCGCTTGCGTATAAATACAGTCCTACAGTATCTTTGCTAGAAATACATGGATTCAATCTACGAGTGCTGAGTAATATTCAAGACATGGGTTTAATCAAACACATTGCTGCTGGGAAAACAGGTGGCCAACACTACTTTGTTGATTTATCATATTTTAAAGATCTTTTTATCGTGGGGATATGTATCTGTGGAAGCCCGTAACGCGTTTGAGAAATGACATTCCTTGGCGAGCACTCTTTTGACCTAGGATAAGAAACGTTTTGGTCAAGATCTGTATTCTAGGTAGCAGTCCGGTGTTTCCCTGGCGAGACTGAGGACACCGTTGGAAGCCTACAGGATAACTGACTTGAGAGGTACTTGAACAAACACCACCTTCCCAATGCTGATCTAAAGTTAGCGATTAAGCTCCGATCAACTACTGTACCACGAGGGCTGGGTTTAATAGGAATCAAGAAATTTCATTTGAATTAATTATATCACCAAATAAATTAACCAATATGATAATATAAATTAACAAAGAGAATTGCACTACTTAACTCAAGATTATATTTTCCTCTTTCGCATATAGAGGATTTAAAAATTATGGTAATATATTGATAGGTGTATTCGTCAGACCAATACAAGAAAATTGTCCCAAAGGTCCCAAAACATGAAAATATCATCATCATAAGTGATAATATCTCCTCAGATAATGTAGCACGTGTCCGCTTAGTAAACCATAATCCAAGTAGCACCAATGGTTTGTATTTGAGCATAGATGTTAGTTGATGGACTGTAGAATAAAGGAGATTCCCTACATAAATTCTTTGTCAAAGAAGTGACATTGCACGATGAACAATCACAAAAATCATTATTAGCTGCCTTCTTTAACCGTCAATCTCGTTCAAATACATTTATTCGGAACAACTTCAATTGGAATTTATTAAGCCGATGTGACTGACATCAATATTTGTTGAGTTATTACGTAATTTGCAATGATGATATGTCTCGACGTTCCTCCAATTGAATGTTTTCTCTTTTCTCCGTAAGAAATTCGTCCTTCAATTTATGACCTTCACTTTTAAATATCCTACACATACATAAAAGATGCGTATTCGCAAAGTAGGTTCCCCTTTACAATCATGAAAAGTGTTTGAAATAAAAATGGTTACTTACGAGTTAACATTCACATGCTCTCTTAATTTCATCACATTTAGAGTAACGTGATAGCGTTTTCTTATTCATATGGCGAATAAACTCCGTCACATACATTGAGCTACTTCGTCTTGCCTTTCTTCTTTTCATTATCATGTGCACAGCGAAAGGATTGCAATAACCGTTTCAGGTAAATAAATATGGTAATCGTTGAGTGTAAAGTCAGGTAGGTAAAATTACGCAGACAAAATAAAAATTCTCAAAGTTTGTTTCTTCTCTTGGAGATGCAGAGTGAGTTAAAGAAAATTTTGCAGGTGGAAAGAATATTTGGTTTCTGAAAATCTTTTAACTGCAAAAAAATAGCAATCACTGTTTTCATAGAAGATAACTGTGAATAAGGTCACTTATTTCTTCACCAGAAACAACAGCTTTTCAGGTGGTGAAGAACTTTAAAAGAGCTGACACAATGATTTAATTCACTCATTTGAAATACTGCATACAATATAAGAAAATCACCAACGACCGCGTCGAAACAAAAAGCAGATGTGTAAATCGGTGTACCTTGAATATAATTATAAGAACAGTTAATAATATCAGATTTTGTAAAAGATCTCGAAAAGTATGTTCGTCACTTTCATTTTGCAACTCGCAACAGTATGGAGCTGTGGTCAACAATAAATGAAGTATAGTTTACTTTTTAGATAATGGCCATAATATTCTAACATAATATACAGTATTGGCCAAATTATTGGACTCATTGGAAAATATTAACAGTAAAATATTGTTTTCAAAGCGATCTAACTTTTTTTCTGTGGTCTAGCACTGTAAAACAACTCTCTATATGTTGAAACGTTATATCTACTTCAAAATAATCGCCTTTTTACTTTTATTTTTTGCTTTTCTTTCTTTCTTTCATTTCTTGTAAGACTATTATTTGACGATATAGATAGAATTGCTCTTATGTCCTGGAAATGGACAATATTCGAATCCCATTGAGAACACCTCAAACGATCTGAAGAACGAAGTACATGAAACGCTCTATATCACCAAAATCCAGTTAATTGAACGCATAACTAGAGTGTAGCATCATAACCCTGAATACCTGTCTTGATCTAGAAGCATATCGGATCGATGTCACGAAATTATTTCGCCCTTATCAAGATCAAAGGTTGTCATATTAAGTACTCACATAGAACCTGTGTATGAAACAGCAAATAGTCACTTAGATTTTATGCGTTTCTATTAATAAATGAGCTTACTGCGGAACTATAATTTGTGTTCTACATTCAACTAATGAATCCAATAATTTGGCCAATAGTGTAGTTGGTGACTCGAATATTTCCAGCAGTTCTACCCTTGTTTGTGTTTAGGTATTTATGTACGCGTTGCTATTCCTACCATATGATTGCAAACGATAAGTTCCTGGATCACTGTGAAACAAATCCTCGTCATAGCTAAGTCATCGTTTAACAGGATCTCCATGAATTAGTAGTAAACTGACTATGTAGTTTGTAACAAACCCTCCTTCGATTCGCCCTCCGCTGGATGGCACCTTCTGTATCCAAGGATTTCTTGCGAACAAGCCTCACTATCTAGTATACAAAAATCATCGCACAGCAAAGAAACAAATTTAGTGAGTTGTTACATAGGCAGGACCCGTAGGCCAGACCCCACAATAATTTGCTCTCTCTAGAGGTAAATGTATAGATATCAATAACACTGATATCAATTTGCATAAAATATGTAATGAACAGTTTAAAAAAAATGGGATAAAAGATATATATAACAGTTCCGAAAATGGGAAAGAAATAATATATCTTCTTTAGATTCAACACGTAGACTATTCAGTAACACAAATGTGAACATATAGAAAAATACCTTAACATAAACTTCGACGTAAATATCAATCATCGATACACCAAGAGACCTAATCTTCCACGTGGTCTCACTAACATGAACTGTCAATCTACTCAATTCACTAGAAATATACTTGACGAAATATTTAATTACATAGCGCTCAACCTTTCTAGTTTGCTGATACAATACAGAAATAAACTTTACAAAATTTAACTCAATAAATATCCATGTAAGAAAATTCAAATGTAAGTTCCCGGAAAAACTCACGCACCTAAATTTGAAATTTCCCCGTACTACACTTTCTAGCGTACAAGAACTCGTCAAACCTTTCTCGATTACTTTGAATATAATTACTTGAATAATACTGTCTGTAATACACGATCGAATTATCAAAATCCCATACTTGAAATACACGTCGACGTTACTAGAATTCCTACTTGCAACAAACTCACCTTTAATGTTGGCGAAGTTCAAATCGTCCAGCTTTCGACTCAAATACTAACTGAAGCAAATCAATAATAAACATCGGTATCTCAGGATATATGGATACATTTCGTAACAGTAATCCTACGTTCATGAGGATACACCAAAGTCCACAATACGTAATTCTTAATATGTACGAAACACACTACCTGCTTGGCCTTGTAAAACCTGCATAGCCTACTTTAACATTTTTCACCTACTTCACCAAAATCCAGAATGGCGGCCAACCACTGCTTCTTCAAAGTTGAAGTTCTGAATTTTTCCGTTAGGCGGCTCTGATAACACAAATGAAAATACATGTACTCTTGATTCCCAGATGATCGTAATTTCAGAATTGCCATAGCAAACTAAACATTTTACATCGCTGGGGGAACTAATCCACAAAATGATCGTTACAAGTTACATGTTAATGATTTCTCATTCATTTTCTAAAATTTAATAGATGAATAACCCTATGCTATTAACTTCACCAAAGCAATACAGCCCAGAAGATATAAATACAAAAACTTTAAAGATTTAAAACATCATTATAAAGATATTAATATTTTAACTTGGTATAACACACAACAAAACATGACAGTAAAAAAAATGTAATGCCCAAATTTACCCCAGTTGACGATATACTTACTTGAAAATACTTCCATATCTTCTGAGCAGTTTGTGTGCACTTTTACATCCAGAAAAGCGATCAAAATATAAAGATTAAAAAGTGTTTCAAATCAGATGTCACTTGAACCAAGTTGTAATTTAAGGAAATCAAAAGTGTTGCCACTAAACACCAGAAAAGAGTCCGAGTGCTTAAATTTATCACAGTAATTCTTGCAGGAAACATTTTCTATTAATGATTGGTGGAGTTAGTGTGTAACGTTTAACAATCTAAAATATTAACATACCACGGTTGTGAATTTTAAGTTTACAATACGAAGCAGTTCCAAAGGTGTTTTAAAAGTATACACTAAAACTCCATAAAAATAGCAAATAGCGAAAGTCTTTTTAAGTGGTATGGCATTCAAGAAAATTTAACGTTTTCCCACTAAACAGAGAATGACACAACACTCAAACATATACCACAATAATACGCCCCCACTGAAAATTAAAATTGAAGGAGTTCCAAATTTTTAAAAGAAACCAATCAGGTACGAGATAATCTGAATGTGAATTTTTTGTTAGGTAAATGATAAGATTTATGACGGGAAAGTAAGCAAATAAAATCGTTTTAATATCTTTATTGCGTAAAACAGCAAATATCTTTACTATATAGTGATCTACTACAGCCTGATATATACGTTTCAAATTCCAGGGCTCAATTTATTATATTCTGTGAGCAGTTTCAATGAGCAAATCAGTCCGTTATTACTTAATAGCTCACAAATTAATACGCAATCCGATAGTGTTACTTAAAATTTCGAAATTTTACATCCATTTCTCGAATTTATTTTTTAAATATTAATCTTGTTTAATGATCAGTAATGGACTCGTGAATAACCAAATTCTCTAGCTAGACTTCTCGTTTCCTGTTCACTTATTGCTTTACGTTCAACATTGCTGAAGATAGGGATGTGTATCTTAAGTCCATTCTTTTATTTAGCACAAATTAGATGAATGTTGTCTTCTAAGTAGATAAAAAACAATCAACTTTGGGTTCCTCTTGAAAACACACAATAGCGGCGCAACCTTGAAACTTCTGATGAAATTGTGAAGAGCAGTTTTTCATTAAAAAAGTAAGGAAACTTAATTAAAGAACTATCACGTTATATATATTTTTAAAACAAAAAGCTGTTAATCGAGATGTACGAGAAAATGAGACTCTAATACTCTGACTGGTGGAACGACGTAATGTGCTTCGAAGCAAATTGGATAAGAGTGTGAGAGTGAGCAGAGCTTTCCCCAATGACACGTTTCGATTAAACACACAAAATGGCTACCATTCGTTTACTTTTCCTTATCCTTTGTTCAAGAGAAGTTTCCTGCAGGGTAACAAAATAAAATTTTATTATAAGAACTGTAGAGAACTAAATCGATTAGATCATATTGAATGTATTTCACCTAGTAATCAAGTTACCTCTCCCCACTTTTAGGCGGAAGAAGAAGCGGAGTGAAGCAATCACATAACGAAGCAAATTATTCGCGAAGTGAACAAGAACAATGTTGGAAATACATTTTATTTATCTCTATTGTAGATTCGCGAAAATTTTGTTATAGTAAAGTTACTGGAAACGTTCACCAATGCCTATGATAGTTATTCTTCGGTAACAAAATGAAATACTAGAATCACAATCACGACCTTGTTTAAAATTCTGATCTCTACATCAGATTATTTGAAAATACCGAACAAGTCACGTAGAGTCAACCAGCAAATAGAAATAATGAATCAATGTAGAAATGGTTGGTGTTGACTGAATCCCATAAAAAGATAATGTGTGTTAAAATAAATGGATGACACAAATGATCTCAGTTCCAAAATTAGTTGGTTTCTTGTTCATTTCAAACGTTTTCATACACTGATGTATTGCAATAAGATTTGCATACTGAAACAGAAAGCATTCAATTTGTTATTTATTTCTGCCTACATAAAACTGTGATCTTGTGTTCGAGTTGTAATCTAGATTTGAACACAAATTAGAAGGTTTTAAAAGATTTCGTTTATTAATTGATGGATTTTGTTTGGACACACGTGTCCTAGATTTGATGACTACCCCAATTGTACCGTCTTTGGACATACATTTCTTGCAGTTCCCTTGATTTTTTTTAACTCAACAAGGTAAGTTGTATAAGTAGTGTGCACAAGAAGTGTGAGGTGCGTATTATGTCTTGAAAGTGTGTTTTGAAGACTTCTGGAACACTTGGCTTTCCAGAATTATATTTAAATTGTTCTTGTACATATTCGTATAAATGTGTTCTAATAAACTTCAGTTTACTCCAGTTCATATCGAACTTCTTCAATATACAGCGAGAAAATGGTAAATTTACATTCCTTTTTGTAGACTCGGTTAAAGGATATCACCAAGATGATCCCGGTTGTGTCCCCACTGACTCTAACTTTTCACTTCTTTTCTATGGTACTCTCATTAGTAGACCCCATCTTGAGTGAAACGATAAAATTAGAAGGCTCTGAAAAGATATACCCCTTTTTAGTAATTGAATGATTGTGTTTTTAGCCAAACGCACACTAGATTTTCTAGCCGTTAGTATCGGGATGAACTTTCAGAACAGTATTTTGAAAGTTTCGTAATTTACAATGATACGTTTTTGTACGTTTACAGCTTAAGTAAGATGGCGTCTCTAAGAGAGCCCAGGATCCAGGATTAGAAGTAGGCGACATGAGTCAAATTCTGCTGCACTGAAACAAAAACCTGTTCATTAACAATCAATATGGACAATATGTTTGCCAATCCACAGGTAATTTCATTTTACGTGTATAGTTTTCGTAAAGCTACTTGTAAAATTATAAAATACCTTAAATTTATTATAATAATATTGTTACGTAATTCAGACAGGGGTGAACTTATGCACAAGTACAGAAAGTGCCAACTTGGTCCCCAAAATGTTAGAGGTCTCCAACCAGTGAGGTTTCTAATTGAATAATTAAGTGTAATAAAAATATCCTAACACTTATTAAAAAATAAATAAATCTCACTGCTTTCAGCCCTCTATTTACACTTTTGTTCTCATAAATCGCACTGTTACCACTTATCTAGTTCCATGTAACCCTGGTGTAGTTCCAATGTAGTTCTTGGTAGGAATACCCTGGTTCTTGCGTTGGAAAGTTTGAACGTTCAAGATCATTTACATTGAAGGCGAGTATTAGCCATTAACTTACTCTGAGTTGACGTAAAATATACAATATTTAATATAATCTTTCTCCTTTTCGCCCTTTTCTCTTAAATACAGTATGTCGTAGTGACTTCCCCAGTTTTCGACCAGAAACACGAATTAAAATCAAGAAGAATATGTCATAACACATGTGAAGCGTAGATACTTACCGTATTCTGTCAATACATTGATGTCTAATTAATATTGTAAACAAGATTTAGATATAGTAATATGATTATGTTCACAATTTCTCAAAGAAGTTTTCTTTCATTCATCACCCTTACGTCATTTACTGTGCTTCAAGCAGATGCTATTACATCTTAATATTATAATATAAATCTCATCTTTTAAAAAATCGATAGAAGATTTTTTGCTAAATTTTTGTTAAAAAAACAACCTCGTTTCACTCATCCATTCAGTTCAGTCAATATGTATTTTTAAAGTATAAAATCAGATTCATAATATATACAAAATACTAAAACATTTTATAATTTGATTGGTCAAAGTTCTTTATTGAAAATTCAGGATACACAAAATGTAAAGCTCCAAATACCAACTTTGGGCCCCTCATAACTCGTGAACGGTAGAAGTCTACAGCCTAGTACTGCAAATGGTTACTACTGAGATCAAGGGCTACCGCCATACCAAATCTGTTTAAGCTCGGGTGTATTTCTGCATTTCATTTAGGATGTATTAAAACTCAAGTTCCAAAACTTTAGCCCAAATCTAAGTTTAGATCCTCATAACCCGTGAACGGTAAAAGTCTACATAATCATATGGTTACTGCTAATGTCAAGGACTACCACCATACCAAGTTTGGTTAAGATCGGATGTATTCCGTATTTCATGCATTTTATTTCATTTACGATTTTACGATTTTTTTTAAATCAAGAGAAGAACGAAAAGGACAACATTTAAAAAGCAGGGAATTTGAGCCTGCATATTCAAGCTTTAACAAACTATTAATTAGCTCCCAACTTGAAATTTACTTAGAAGAGCTTGGATCTAACTCATAGCTAGTAATAGAATAACTGTCTAGTAGTGAATTTTTCATTTCAACTTAAAATATGGGCTAACGTTTTTCATTTTCCCGAAAGAATGTGGTAAGTTGAATTTTATCTTTTCCCCCTCATTTATTCAATTAATATTGTACTTTTTTGTTTTGCGGTGGTCAACTTTTACTTTTAGTCAACGCATATCAAACTTACACACAGGCGCATACATACACAAACAGTTCAAAAATAACATGATGGTCAGTTGCTAATGTAAGTGGAAAAAAATTGTACTTGGGGCATGCATGAAATCAAGTCACTGCACGTTCTCTTTACTGTCTTTGTTATGTTTATTTTTCGTGCTTCTACTTGTGAGCTTGCACTTTCTCTCAAATAATCATTTTTTATGTATTGAAAGTACAAAGTTGAAGTACATGTGACTTGTGCCTAAAGTTTTATTTCTGCACATGACATCCAACATGTACTTTTGAACTATTTCTCGGAAATGAATGCGTCTCTGGGGACAAATAATTATATATTTAGATCTGCAATCAACGATAGAAGTCGTGCAAATAAATCTGGTCTCTAATCATAGCTTTCGGTGGCATCGAATTAGAGGAGAGGCGGGATGATTCTGGTCTGTTATTAAAGCTCCATGACTTGGTTACTCTCTCCGCTTGAAAGATCTGTACAAAACACAGAATGGAGAGACAAGCGAAAGTATGTAATCTTGACGGTATATATTACCTTATTTGAATGGAAATACGTACAATGCTTTCTAATTATGACTCTTGTATTTTTGGATTTGCGGCAGTATGGTGAAATTTTCTAATTGAAACTTAAGTTATTACAGGCAACAATCAGATTAATACTTTCATTTTCAAATAGATTTTCTTTAAATGTGTTTTAAAATTTTCAGAATTTGAGTATGTTGAACTTTTTATATCTTTCACCACCTACGTCATCTTGGTGAGGGGCAGTAATACTTTGCATCTCATAATTCAATACTTGAGTAGTGACTTCTTCATCAGAGGGAATCAATTTCAAATCCGGAAGTTGATTATCGTGAATTAACTTTCTTCTGCGCTCCTTATGAAAATCAGTGGTTAGTACACTATCAAAATAGCCAAGAAAGCTATTTCTGTTTTTCTTAACCCCATGTTTAAGATGAAGAATTTACGAACACTATCTGCAAAGGAGAATCAGAAAGCAAAGTGAATATTGAATTTATTCCGAAACGTAAAGGTGTTCAAATATGAAACTGCAGTATATTATGCACAGGGTATTGCCCTAAAATTCCTCGTAGTCACCACCTCGTAGTCCAAACTTGTATTCCAGGGTGTGACAAAATCGTCCATGTTGGTCGATTGCATATTTAAATTCACCTTATTTTTTATTTAGGGCTCCTTAG
>JAGDQP010070664.1:0-10726 GCA_022664845.1 Lepisma saccharinum
TACGGTGTTTGTTCATAGACAGCACTGATACAGGTTTGTACTCAGGCTTATTAAAATAATAATAATAACGAGACAACACAAAAATATTTTTCAAATTTTTGACAGTATTGCATTCTTTTTAATTTCCAATATTCCTTGATCTTCTGAAACATCAACCTTATAGTTTGAGTCATCAAAATATTTGTTGTATTTGTTATTCCTTCGAAATAATGAAGTACGAAGTAATTAACGATAATTTGTAGTCATTGATAACGTTAAAGACATTTAAAAAAAAATAGGTGAGGTTATGCAACTACTTATCATAGAGCACAATCAAATTAATTTGTTAACACACACAAATTCAGGTTTCTCAAAAGAATATTCAATGCATATCTTAAGTAAATTCGAATTCATTTCACATATCTTGGATCTGGAAGTCGGAAAAAGTTCTGAAACTATATCATTGACTGAACTCTACTCTGCACAGAGGTAAGGAAACACACACACAAATGTGAACAAGAGAAATTAAAACACCAAGGATATGGGAGAGACAGACATGGCCAATATATTTCTTTTACCATTATTAAGTACAATACTTGCCATCTTCTGAACGACTTCATAAATACTTCTAATTCATTATTTGTTCTGTACGGAAACGGTTTAGTAGCACCATCTACACTTTAAAAAAGTAACAAAAGCGCTTCGAAAAAAACAATTCGGATGCATAATGTTAAAAAAATACTTTGACAACTTGAGACAATGACATCAAGCCAATAATTCTAAGAAGAAACAAAATAAGCGTAAATTTTCATCTTTTAAAAAATATATATAAGTTGTCGGTATGATGACTTCCACAAAATAAACGAACAAAAACTGAAATGAAAAATAATGACTGTTACTGTTTCTTTTCTTTAAAAAATAAAAATAAAATAACAATGTCTTTTTCCAGTCTTAGCAGCATTCACTTTCACTTTACACATCTCACACACAATAAGTATACATAACATCACATGCGCACGCTTACACACACAAATAGGCAGCGACATGAACACAAAATTTACAGGTAATTTCAGTTTACGTCGCAAATTATGCGACATATTTTTTTTTTTCTTTTCTTGTTTCATTTAGCGAGCACCACAATGCTGAATTGATTTAAATATATGAAACGACAACAGAAGACATCAGTAAGAGAGGGAGCTACGCAAAATAGTTAGAGATTCTAATACAAATACAATAAAGCTATCATTAACATAATTATGTATACTGCTGCTTCCAGGCAGACTTTAATTCACATTTCCTTAAAATAGCTTAGAGCCCTTGCAAAATAAACAGGGTATTAATTGAGTATTGAGTAGGATTTTGTACTTGAAAACTATGACGACGTTTCGGAAGACAAACTTTTCCGTATTTTGTTTGTTACACCAATACATACAAAGTGCACTCACTATACCTTCATATTCAATAGACAATACACGTATTTTGATTAATCACATACACTGAAAACACACTGTTGTACATTTGTGAGCCAGGGGATTGTGTTTCATCGGTTACTATGTGTGTTTTGTTAACTAGAAATTTTCGAGCAAACTTAATACAGCAACGTTTCGAAACATTCTATTTTCATTATCCAAATAGAGAATATCTAACCAGATCTAGAGATTGCTTTTCCTTTAGGAAAATCAATTTGAAAATAATTCTTTCAATGTCGTTTTATGAAATAGCTGTGAAAAGTGGAGTGTTTAATCGCCCTATTTGTAATTACTTAACACAAATTGTGGTACTGAAGTGCATACTTCCTAAATGCTTACAGGTGTTCACAGATAATTTAAAAGTCTTGAACAGAAGTACTTAAATTTGTTTTTCAAACTATATTTTAAAAGCAAACGAAACAATATTATATATACAGAACGAAGTCCGAAGTTCAGTACAAACTATAGTTATAGAAGTACGAATTCAGTCAAAAATCTATCCAGTAGATATGCAATGAGTAGGTAAAAGGGACTATTTGTACATCAAATCAGAAATATATAAGCTTAACTGCAATGGTAAAATTACGTAAATAAGGGAAACGCATTTGCCTGGATTAATAAATCGTTTTGTGCTTAATTTATATTGATGTTAACGAATTTCTTTTTGTTCAAATTATTATATGTTGGGAATACATGGATCACAGCTCAAAAGTGCCTTATGCGTGAATGGAAAACAGTAAAAGATGAATTTAGATAAATACTTCGTTTCTCTCCTGTTTGTTTGCAACCTATATTAAGTGAATACTGAAAGAAAAAGGATATTGTTTTTAAAATACAATTTTTATGCAATCTTCACAACTTATACGATGAAAGGGATTATATCGGACATGTTCGGTATATAAGAAATATCTTCGTTCACTCCACTTCAAATTGTCAGGTTAAGACTAAAAAACTTACTGAAGTCAGTCAGGTGAGAAGGTGCGAAATGTTAGATATTATAAAAACGAACATGCCAGAGGTAAGAGGTTTACCTCGTACGTGAAGAAAACCATGGAATCCAAGAAAAATCTCTATTGGAAACTGTACTTCCGTAAGTTTATTTAGACGCTCGATTTAGTTTCACAACGCAATATTATGCTTTGTACTAATTTAGAGAAATTACTGCTGAGTTTTTGCTTCAATGCACTGTTGTCAAAGTAGTCAGATGGAAAATCTAAGTAATTACCAATATACGTGATCTTGTTTCTGAGTACACATTTATAATATACATATATTAAATAGTAATCACATGGATGTATACTCTCAATTTTTCCGTATCAAAGAAAATTAGAAAGTTTAAAATTCAATCATTGTAATAATATCTATTATGGTTGTGACGCTAAATATTTACTTCTTTTTAATAGAATTTTAGCCCTTGTTTGTGGGCCTACACTATAGACACTAAAATATATTTCGTTAACCATCCATAGTTAAATTATATTTTCTTTTTCTGTAAGTCACGTGCTTTGTTAATTCCTTCTGGCGGTCCGAATACCATACTTTCAACTGTGTCTTTCTCGGTACTTTCAAGATTACGTCTTGACGAGTATGGTTAGCATGGTATTTGAAAGATTTTAAGAAGTTATATCGAAACTCTAACTTCTAGGGAAATTTCGAATACCATGCTTCTAGTTTTGAGAAAAACAGTCTGAAAAAGCATATACATCCGAAACGTCAGACGAAGTTAACAAAACACGGTTGATATTCCGAAATTATACATGATACATCTACGTCGTGGAGATGTACTAAAAGCTCGTATGTTAAGCTCGCCTTCTGGCACTGATGTCTTCAGGTCGTTCACTTACATATACTGTATGAACTTTAATCTAAAAATAAATCGACGCTGTCAGTCTTTATTTCGCTTATTTTTTCTCTTTCTCGATTTGCTGGAAGAACGTTTCCCGGGTTTCGGATCCACCTCACAACTGCACCCACTACGCACTCGAATGTGGTCCAAAACCCATGCTGAACCCCGCGATAAGGGTAAATTGATAGAGTCTTTTGCACTGTCTTCACGCGACACATTTCGCACTATAGCATACGTGTAAGAGTATCTCTGCACACACCGCGAATTGTTGTACATACGGCGATTTATATATTGGCACGGACGTCCAACTACTTCAGGTTTGCACGACACTTCGATTAGTTCTTGTCGCACGTCACCGTCTTTGTATAATTCTACATACATGCCGTCTCTTCTTTTGCCTCCTTCGGGAGCCACTGTTTCCTCTATCGTAGGACAACACTCGACAGGTACACTTTCCATTTTCCTCCTCAGTCGCTCGTCTCGCTCGCTCCAGCGACGGGTACTCTCCCCTTCATCCGCTAACCTACAAAAATAAATCATAGATATGAAGTAATATAGAACAGAAGAATTTCAAGTCAAACCAAGTTTCTCACATAATTCAATATAAGTTGACGAGTTAGACTAAACACTATTAAAGAGGGAAGTAACACCTGGCAAAATTAACACCTGTTGAATAACTTACCTCACTACAGAATGACTACCTATGACTGTGAAATATGTGCTTTTGCGTTCAATCCTCAGGGTAACAAGAAAAGGATGTCAAATGATGCACTGTTCCTGAAATAAATGTTTGAGATACTCAGGGATTTTGATAGCACGTCCAAAATGTGCGTGTGTTCGGGGCTGTAAACGTACTTTTTGCGGTTTTCATGGTTTTAGTGCAAATTCTCATCAAGGGGATGTAGAAAGAAATGGAGTGTATAAGAGGTTGGTTGTAGAGGATCTGGCGAAATTCCTGATAGTAATTTTTTATACACATTATATCAATTATAATGAATTGAACAAAAGAAAATCAATGTTACTTCATTCTGTCTTTGGGAGAGAAAAATACACTATCTGACAAATGACAAAAGAAATAGTTGTTAATTCCCCTTCATTTTCCTTGAGCAATAAACAAAACATTTGCTTATGACCACCTAATAAATAAGAAAACAATGCTAGGAGACCGAACATTAAGTAAAATACATACTTGGTGTAATCGTGGTAAATCTAAACATATTGACTCAAAATCAATATAGTTTTTTTAGCCATGCTTGCACCTGCATATTGGTAAAACACAGCACTGTTTCATGTCCTTGTCAAAGACTCTCTTATTTGCACTTGTACGCAATACAAAAAAAGTATTGGGTTGACATCACAAATACCTTACCAAACGGAATACACACGAAAAAGTGGTAGTCACTATGAGACCTCTGTCCTGTATTAAAATTAAGTCCAATTAATACAGGTACTTTCTGATGTATAGGATTCGCGGAAGTAAATACCACGTGACAGTCAGAATTTACTCAGGAACATAACTTTTCTTCATGCCCGACTACCTGTTCACGAGGCCTGGTTGTAGTAAATAATACCTTGCGACACAGAGCAATCTAGCGATGCATTCATCATCTTACCCCTTCGAGCAAGCTGCTTTCTGACCACCTGTTACTTCTTTCTACCATTACTGTGTATTAATGTTATCTTCAGCTAGCTAATGCACAGAAAAATAAAACTTTCCTTGTGGTTGCCCAAGAATATTTTACAAGGGCCCAAACAAAACTTTTTCTCTTAACGAAAGTTTGTTCAAACGAATTAAATTGCAGTGAAAAATATAATAACGCTGAGCAGGAATAGAACCGACGAACCAGTACTTTGTAGTCTAGATTCTTGGTAAACAAATCAGATTCTGAGTTTTAGAACGTATTTGTAGCACTGGTTATTGACGTAGCATACAAAGACACGCTTTAATATGATTTTAATTATTGTTAATAAATGTACAGTAGGTCTTATACTACAGTAATGTATTTCTTTGCAGTTAGTCATTTCAAAGAAGATACTGGTGAAGAATTCTCCTCAAATGATTGAAGACTCTTTTCTCAAAAATATAATGCAACAATAAAGTACAACAATGATAGGTCCTATCTGACAAAGAGATACTCATGAGGGAAATCTTCAACTAAATAAAGAATATCTTCTCAAGAGGAATCTTTAAGCCATTATTACATGAAACATGATCTTTGCAGTTAAGATGTTGGAAATTTTAACCTCTAAAAGTTTTCCTATATGAGCCCAACTCCCCGTCCCGTGTTCTAGTCTCTTCGGTACAATTTTATTTTTTACTTCACTGGTGCTAATCAAAGTCATTTAAACAACCTTTTGTCTAATGGAAATAAGATTGTTTGTGCCCTATTTGAGCTTTTTTTTTTTTCGTGTTAATCACAAACAAGGATTTTTCTCTGTGAGGACAGACTGCGACCGATCTTTGAGTACGACAGCCGTTCAAAGTTAGTTTCCTTTCAAACATTCTTCTATTGCTTTCTGTAAACATGTCTTATCCGCAAAATCTATCTATTCTTAATTCATTGCATCTGAGATTTTTTCTTCTACATAACTAACGTGTACTAGATAATATTTGCCTACAGATCGGCACTGAAAAGCGGCATATATTCAAATTCTACTTACATTATCAGGGAGTTTCTGAATGCTGCAACTAAATGGGAATGTTACATGAAATTCTTTGGTCGAACTTTACCTTTCTGAACATCGTGCGATTCCGATATTCGCCTAAATGACTAGGAGAAAGCAATGAGCACGTTTCTCATGATAGTAGTGCGAGCAGGGTTAGAACTCACGCTTACACCCTACAATGCGATTCGTAAATAATAACTTCCCTATTAGACAGCGAAGACTTGTGAGGAAATCGGCAGCTATTTCCTTTTTTTTAAAATAATTTTAATTTAATTTTGCTTACGGCGGGGAAAAGTGAATGTCTACCAAATATGTGGGCCTTTCGCAAAGTCAATTGGATCAGCGAAACATCTTTATTGATTCTTATAATGTGTTATGTCCAAATTTCATGACAAAATATTAAATTCTATGGGAGTGGAAAACATTTAGAAGGACAATGCCTATGTTCTGCTTTTCCCCCACGACATGTAAAGTGGAATGCTCCTTGTTCTTAATAGAGATGGTGTCTGTACTTTGCAGATATAATAAGAATTTATTATAACAATGTGGAATTTTGAAGATAAACATTTCTATGTATACGTAATTTAGGCAGGATGGCAATTCAAGAAGACTACTTGCCCAGAGAGATTCTTGAGAAACCATATTTGTAAGAAATTGCAACAAGCACTCGAAGAAAACAATTTTGTCTCAGAAAAAGCCATAATCCAAGCGACAACGTTCACTATATACCTCTGCAGCCATGACAAGTTACTGATAAACAAAAGACGAACACGTAGCGCACTATATTGCTCCAACACTTTAAGAAAATATATATATAAATGTCACTTTGATCAGCTCCCATTTAACCTAATGTTATTTTGCAACCACCATAACTTTCTCGCTAGTTGGAATATTTTAGCGATTCTTGCTTTGATTTGGAGAACAACGAAATCCCTTACATTTCTACTCTTTATTTTTTGCACTTTGCCTTACCCTTCCGCTTTAACCTTTCTTCCTCTATTAGTGTACAGCTTCCAAACTTTAAAAATAACATTAGGCAGATGTATTCAACTTCCATGAAGCTTAAAATCAATTATGGTTATTCTGTTCTTGGAATCACTAAAGAAGCTATCACATATACTATAAAGATCAATCTTGATTAACTCTTCTTCTTAGTGTGTACTAATTGTCAAGATGAGATAGTTTGCCTTTATTAGTTTGTGCTTATATTAATCTGTGGAAAAGCAGCATCGAGTTGCTTTATGGCAGAATTGCATGGAGATATAATTATTGAAAATGAAAATGTTAGTTAAAATGTGGACCTAAGGTGAAACGTAGATTCATTAAATCACGGAACTAAACTATGGATTAAAATACCTTTTAGTCATATTCTGTTGTTTATACAAACGATTGTAGATTGGAAAATACCACGAGGTGAGACTGAAGATTTCTCGCCTCGAATATATATATATTGTACATTAGAAGAGTTCTGAATCGTCTTGTTTTCCATAGTCATATTTCTGTCTCATCTCGTGGGCAACACTGGACCACTCCAGATTTATTATGCGTTTAAAAGTGTTCATGAGGAAAATAAGAACTAGGGTAAGAGCACCAGTGGTCGGCCAATTAACAGACTGGTTCACTTATTTTGTTTCCCGTTTTCTTTTCTGGCCTAATACACTTAGGCCACTTTACATTTACACTATTTCATTCTTTACATCTTTCGCAAATAAAAATTAAACATTTTTAACTCAAAATTTTACACGTATTTCGTATTAAGATTATATTTAGGAAAATAGGCAATTTTTAACAGTTCTTGTCCACTCAGAACCAGTGGTCAGCCATGTGTGTACCAGTTGTGGGACGCGAGTCTAAAGAAAAAGAAATATCCATAAAAATAAGTACTTTTACAATCAGAAATACTTGGTAATTATCACTTAGGCACATTCATATAGAAAATATTAATAATTATATCGTTGCTTCCGGGTCAAAAGGGCGTAAGTTACATTTACTAAATTTTACAGAAGAAATGTTTGAAAGCGAAAGAAGTTTTTGGAAAATTGAAGTTATTTATAACTGTTACAATTCGAGTTTTACTGACTTTTTTTCCATACTTGTTTATGAAGGGCATATGTTTAGTTTTATATACGTTTTATTTGTCACTCATTTGTGTGTTGGCAGAAAATTGCAAAATGTACACTTACGCCCTTCTGTATTGAACGCAATGATATCTATTCATTTTACTATTCAAACAGATCTAAGCATAATGTGCTGTTAAAACGACTTAGATTATTAGGAAGAAAAGAAACAAATTTAAAATCACAACGAAACTAGATAAGAAGCACCACTTATCGGCCAACCTTGCCAACAGGAACGCTCGTGAATTATGTAAACCTAAAGTGGGTCACAATAATATACTTATTAGATATGACTACTGCGTATTATTTAAAGTCAAAACTGAACCTTTGAAACACTGGAGGGAACAATTTATTTCTTAAAGCTATTGAAAAGGGACAGTCTTATACTCTACATTTTAGGACACTGTTGCTAAGTCTAAAATAACATCTCCGGCATCTTCTAATCTAACCAGAGAAAATAAATACTTTGTATTATTTCCCGGTGCACGGTATAATGTCACTATCGATAGCTGGTAGAACTCAAGTATCAAGTTAAAGTCGACATATTGTTTTATTTATTTATTTTTTTTTTACACATTTTGTTGCATATGTCTTCTTTCAATGATACTTATGTGAAAATGGCCGACCACTGATGTGTGTGTCCGACGACCGGTGCCCTCACCCTATATGTTTGGTTATGGATCCACAATGTGTTTCTACAGTGAGAATCTAGTGCAGTTTTACACGTTCAAGTTCAAATTTATGGAAGGAATTTTCTACGTAGTGAACAAGTTTCAGGAAATTAAGTATCAATATGTAAATTCTTATTTCTTTTCCTAAAAAACTACTGAAATCTTTTTTTAATGAGTACATACGTGTTCTATGGATTCTAATTAAAATAAGTTAAAAGGAGTTTTAAGCTGTAATTGAAGTAAATATTCAGATATCAGCATTTGGTATTGCATCTAATTTTCTTGCTAATTTTCTTCCAGTCTTCCCTTCGAACTTCACTCTGTGTCTAATACTTAATGAATTCCTTTTTACTTGATTGAACATTCCTTCTGTTCAGAATTAGGAGATGAGTACAACCCTTCTTCTACATCACCAATACACTGAGTACAAGGAAAGAGGAAGTGTGCCCACAACGTAAAAATATACTTTCACAACAATATTAAAAATATATCCGAAAATATTTACTGAAACACACACGCTATATTTCCAAAAGAAACTCCTAAAATATTTGGAAGTATATTTACAATGCTTTCAATGTATAAATGTGCATGAAGATTGAAATAATATATATATATGAGGAATATTACAGAGAACGATTTTTAAAATAATTTAGGAAACATCTCTGTTCTTTGGGTGCCTAATATGTATTTCAAAAGGCGACGATAAGCATCATGTAAGTTTGAAGAGATAGGGTAGTGCACACTCCAAACTCCCGCTCGCATACCAAAAGAATAGTAGGCTACATTGGCTAAACAGCTGAAAGAGAAATCGCAAAGATGAGATTCTTTGAAACACAAAACAAACATACGACCACCAACTGGGTGATAACATGCTTCTCTCTTTAAAGATCGAACATTTACCAAGAAAATGCTTAAGGCCGATATGCATATTGGAAACCAAATTATATACTTGGGGAGAAAAGTGTAAGGTACTCACAGACTAAATATAGTGAATGTGGTTCGCATTGTTCAACTGCATGATTGAACTCCCATCACCAAATATTTAGAAAACAAATGAATATGGAGAAACGAAAAGCACAGAATCCCCTTATGAATAACACAACAGGAAAGGAAGAAAATGACTGTCAGTCCCTCTTATTACTCTCATTAATTTTTAGGAATTTCGCTTCTTGTGTTACTGTTGGCAATGAAGTGTCTGTTAACAAATAAAGACCAGAGATATATTTTTTTTTTGTTTCTATTTTTCCGATCGCTGTTGGTGAGAAAGGGTGAGGGGAAAAGAATTTGGCGGCTCCATTTTTTCTCCTGTCTTCCTTTTACGAGGCTCGGAGTTTTAAAGCCGTTCTCCTGCTGTATTTTATTTCAGAACGCTAATTGAGTTAAGGGACCGAAAACCCCATTGGACTGTCATCACCTTCTTTTGCAAAAACAGGTTTTAGCATTAGGCGTAACTCTTCAATCTACCATGTTAACAAAACAGTGTAGCCAACTTGGAAGATTTCCAGGTCCTCTTCTTGTGGCCAGTGTCTCATATCTTAGATTCGTTCTACACGCGAAATAAAACAACCGTTGACAATTGCTTCCTGCACGACATTTCAGTGGAATAACTGACTCGGAAGCGTTCCAGATCCAAAAGAGAAGACATATTCAGAACTGTACAACTCCAGAAAAATAAAGCAGTTATGGATATTCAAGAAAACATGGGCAATGTATTGACTGATGGGCCAAAGCGATACTGTATGTACCGCTGATTATTGTTCTCATATTTGGAGACGCAATAAATTCCCCTAAATGAATGTGAATTGAATTGTACTTACAAGCTTTAGGCATGATTGGTTCAAATCGGGATAAGAGAGGAGCGTGTGTGGGAAAGACCTACTTTGAAGGCAACCATCCCAATATTAGTAATATGAAAGACTCTAGAAAAGCCCCAAGGTGCTTAAACACCCTAAACAAATTCTGCGTTTGTAAGGACGA
>JAGDQP010070666.1:0-10726 GCA_022664845.1 Lepisma saccharinum
GCCAGTTTCAACCCATTTTCAGTTTACGTTAAGCTATTACAAAGAAAGTGTTTAACTTTAAAATGGAGTTAATTTTACCAATCTTTCCACTAAAAGTCTTACACTATATCCACTTTTAAGAGTAAATACATCAAAAAGCTAATTTTCGATTTTTATTTCTCCATAAAGCGGAGTAACTTTCATCCATTCGTGTTTCCAATTTTTACAGTGTGTTGCTGCACACAATTAGGACAAGCCAATGAACAACTGACTAGGACAGTGATTACTCAGAAATTGTATACCAAAGGATGCTTTATAAGGTGTGGATGAGAGGAAAGCAGATGCGTATGACGACAAATGTGTATGTTCTTTTATGAGTATCTGCTTTCAATCGGGCTTCTCTTCTTATTCCTGGCTTTCCTTCTTGTAAAGGAAACACACACAAATTTACCCACTATTGTGAATTTTTAGCCTATGTATCTCCTACAATTTGCAACACTATGTCATCCGACTTCATATCAGTATTTTGTTTTGTGTAACAAATACTTTTAAATACATAAGTAATTCATATACCGTACAGTACTATTTAACAAAAATCAATTTTAAACTAAATTGCCAACATTATTTCACAGATGGCAAACATGTTTCCGGTTTTACATACTATGTCTAGTTAGCATTGTGATATGAAAGTTTCCTTTTGATTGCTTCAACCTTTTTGGCAGATATTCAATTCTAACTGATATTACCTTTGTCTAACTTCTGTGAACTTCAAGGTTTCGCCCACTCCCGTGGCCTCGCTCGCTCTTGTTCATCGAACCACATTCGGTGATCTCCATATCTCACCAAGCTGTATCAGAGGCAATATGTTTGCCTAGGATTTCCGAGACAATATATCGTGCCCTTTCCTTGTTCATCCGCTTTGGCACGTGATCATCCGTTTAACCACGAAACATACTTGATAAAGTGCGTAGTTTTCCTCATTGTAAGCTCTTGTCATAACTATAAATTCATTTTTATCTTCAATCACCCTAAATTGGACTTTTTTAAAATTTTGTTTGGACCGTCTGTCCTTCTGCAACCCAGATTAACTTCTGAACAAATTGATAAGAAGGGAAATTGACTTCAGATTTGAAAATCAGCCACTTCGATTTAGCTGTCCGTTTTCAATCGGCTGACAATACAACCTTTCTTTGTGGTAGCTTAATATTGTTCTTTTCTTTTTTACATATTTTTCTATTTTCCTGTTAATACTGGGAGACTTACAGCTTTCCAAAGAATGTTTCTCCTTACGCCAAGTTATAGTAACCAACCCGATACGTAAATATTATATCATGTATATAAAATATAGTAACGTAAAAAAGTAACGAAAACTAACCCAAAGTAACCTAACCAAGCCTATCGTAAATATAAACTAGATAACACACGCTCATAAGAACATTATTACGTCAGAACACATTATAAATCTCATAATAAACCAATTCAAGCTTGTGAGGGAATAACAACAATGCGTCCCCATCCAGTAACAACGTATGACTTGTCTCTACAGCCTTTCCTTTAGAGTAAAACATGATCTCTTGAAATTGAGAAAAAAAGTTCTTATTTGTGCATCAAGAAACCATTTTCTTGGACATGAGATACCAGCATTCTCATTTAATAGATAATGAGAATATGCCAGTTTGGAAATAAGATGACCAATTTTATTCTGAAACTATACTCACCAGTAATGGACAGTGTACTAGTAATGGACACTTGAAGAAAACATTTGTAAAATAAGATTTCCTTAACGGCGGGAATCATTTCCCCCTGCGTGGGAAAACTTAATATGGTATGTTCTGATGCCACTGAATATTATTCGTTCGTCATTGGTTTCATCTGATATTTCTGACATTATGTTGAAGTTGTTCCATGGTTGCAGCTGCTGTTCCATGCATTCTGTTAAGGGAGTGATTAAGTACGAGGTTTCATTTTTTATTCATGAAATTACAATAACAAATACTCTTGTTGTTCTTCACTATTATGTATTTACGAAATGTCTTTGTTTCAAGCATATAAACGGCCAAACTAACTATAACACAGATTCGATATGCAAAGCTGGGTGTGTCCATTGCCGGAACGTCAAACTCAGTTTTTGTCCAGTTTTGGACATGCACTATTCATTATTGGGTTGAAATCAACATCCTTGATTGATTGAGTTGTCATTAACGTGCTAAGGGAGCTCGTGAGCTTCTAAGGACGAGACTTACAGTTTTTGGTCAAGGGGGCTCCGAACTACTCCGTTCAATAGCCCTCAGCAGAAATTGAAGTCATGACCACGCGCGAAGAAAGCGAGCGCGCTAAACTCTCCGCCTCTCCGAAATCTTTTGATTCTTTTTTTTTTTTTTTTGCAAATGATAGACGCTAGGATGTCCATTAATGAAATAATTTGTTTTAGTATTGGACACGATTTATTACAACTTAGAATTTGCATTTTTATGACCACAAGGAATATATGACTCAGGGATAGGATAGGGGAAAGGAAGCGAGGAGACGGACAAGTCTATATTGAAGCTGCCATCAGGGCATTTGTCTTGTATGACTGAGGAAAATAAACTGTTAAAACGTCAGTAAGGCTTGTGAACCGCTGTTTTCCAACCCAGAACCTCCTGAATGATCACTCAATTGAATTCCATGAAACAGTCAGATAGTCAAAGAAAAGCATTAAACACAATTTTGTCTTATACTCATATTCGAAACATCAGCAATAATTATTTAGATTATTTAAAATTAAATAGTATGTCTATTACTGAGTGTCCATTACTGGAACATCCACGTTTTTCTGTGTCCATCACTGGTACAAAAACAACGTATTAGATAAAAAAAAACGTTATTTATTTTCAAACAGTGTATGTTAATGAAAGTAATGGGCCGAAATCACTACAAGAAAGCATGGTTAACGTGTAACATTCTGATTTGATCAAAACATTTGAACTGTATTTGAGGTTTACAAAATATAACGATGAAAAGTGTCCATTACTGGTGCATTTACCTTATGCTTTTGTTACAAATTAGGTGAGAATGTTTGTATCTCATTTCTAAGAAAATTATTTCTTGGTGCACAGATAAGAACTTTTTCCTCAATATTTGAGAGATCTTCTTAATAGTGTTTTATTATGTTATTTTCTTTTAGTGTATGCACTTCCTTTTCGCAACTTAAATATTTGTGTTTCATCACATTTCAATTGAGTGACGAGAGTCGTCCTAAATTTATAATTAATGTCATTAGTATTTTGCCGAAGTAAGCAGACTCTGCAAGTGGCGATAAACCCTTTCCGTTCATCCCGGTCTTACGCTTTATTTTTTTGCCTTAGCATTTATATTAAGTTTTTAATTTATTTGTTTCTATTTAGTTACTATTATCGTTAATTAATTATTGTATCATAAATGTTATATTTAAAAAAGAACATTAAATACTGTTAAATTATCTTTGAACGAAAGCATAAAATTGTATTTACAGACTTTCTTGAATCTTTGTTAAGTACCACTGTACACCCACATGCAGCCTTTTCTTTTCCAGGAAACGTGGACTTGTAGCTTGGATACCTATTAGTTTTTCGAAACCAGAATTTCTTCCAAAGTGTTTACAACCTAATCGGACTCTAAAAACTAAAGTTTCTGCTTCTAAACATGGAAAGTGTCCAGTAAGTGAATGAGGGTCTCCTCCCCAAAATCAAAGTTCTTTTCTTTTTTCTTTCCTTTTTCACTTTAAAATATTTGTAGATTTTTATATTATTTTAGAGGAATAAGAGTGGACATAACCTTAGAAAGCTATTACAGCGTGAAGAGACAGTTTCTGACACCGTGCAACAGATAACAGGAAAAACACGAAACAAACAACAGCGTAATATTTATGACCGTTTAGTTAAAAATGGCACCCTATAAAAGCAGTGTTTTTGTAGTAAGATTTTCAGGTCAGAAATAGTGAAACTAAGAGAGATTCACAGAATAATGGTCCAGCAATATGGTGGAAGTTGGATGAGTGAAAAGAAAGGGTACCAGTGGTGGTATGATGACAATGATGATGAGTGTTCTACCCATAGGCAGATCTATGACCCGAAGTTCCCTGGGCAAGTTGAACATATGGTAGTTTGTCATTACTTTCCATCGGATAAAAATGTTCTAAGAACGGGCCCTACAGTTTAAATCTGAATTACAGTTTAGTAGTATTCTCATGGATATCGAACATGGTCTCCGTTGATTACAAGTCAGAGCGTTACAACACAATCACGCGTCGGTGTGTGAGAATGTATTAGTGGGTAAAAAATTTCAAGTTGGCCGAATCCCGGTCCTTAATGAGAACGCTCGAGTCATCTGTTAACGGATGAAAATGCATTTATTGGTGCGTTTTGGCTACTCTTTCTAACATGGTGTACACTAGCGTTGACGGATTCAGCCAAAGTTGCCTAAAGACCTTAAAATCAAATAAAAATAGCGTTGGATCTGCCCATTGCATCATCCAAGTGGTTCTGAAATATCACTGTGTGCTACTGATTAAGAAGCAATTTTCTAGCGCGGTGATGATGATTTTTCGGACTGCTTTTGTTTCACACTTATTCTGCCATCTGTTGCACGTTTTCAGAAGCTATGTCTTCACGCTATAGTAGCTTTTAAAGGATAAGTATTATCTTATTATATATCCACGCAATGTTCTCTTACTAGTTTAATTACCCTCGTAGTTAAGGAAATATTTTTCTTCTTAATATTGCACAGTGTGTTTCGTTTTACTTTCTTACGAATTTTATTAACAAAGATAAAATTTTGTGTATTTAATTCGGAGAAAGTCAATACTCGGCTTCATCTGACGTCAACTACTTTCAACACCCTAAATGTACTAGTGAACTTCTATGAATAGGACCTAGTTTATGGTAAAGAGGGCTTCGTAACTCTCTGTCAAAGATCTCCCCACCGGAATTGAACTCGGAACCACGCTCACAATAATAGGCGTGCTTCCTTTGATCCAGCTAGGAATCCATATGTCTAGCAAGGATCATTAAAACCTGAAGGCTAGAATGGTAAGCAGAAAGCAGTATTTCAGGCTTTCTTCTATATGTTACCGACACAAGACTAACTCTGCTCATTTACTGTAGGGTGGAGCCGGCCGAGCGGTCTGTGGCAGTAGGCCATTGACTCGAAGGTCATCTTCGAGTCCTGGCATGGGTGTGGATTTTAACAGCTAAAGGCGAATCGTGACCGGCCGAAGTCCAAAGTTACCAAACTGGTTCATATAAAAATAAAGTTTACCAAAGTTTTAACTGTAGGGTGGAGGGAAAATAAAGATTTATACAGGTTATTGATTTTTACATCCCACAGGAACACATTTCCTTCAAAGAAGATAATGTAAGACTCATTGGCAATTTGTTTTGTCTCCGTTAGCATCCAGCGATGGTTCACTATGTTATACTAACAAGGGAAGCACTTAAGGTGCTAGAACTAGAGTTTCGTGACATAGGTTTTCTCACTAATTTCTGGTCGCTAATTAGCATGGTGATGGTCACTGATTTTGCAATTGCATGATTTAGTCGCTACACAGTTTTATTTTTCATGTCGTGCCTGAAGTGGAAGAACATTTTATATCTTTATTGGGCACTTCGCTGTGCACCCCTTAATTGTCACATTGCTTTCGTTTATATCTCATCTGAATGTTGGCAGTGAGAGTTGGAAGAAGTTGCTGTGGTCAGCAAGAATGTGAATAAGAGCGTTTGTAAAATGTTTGTATTTCTCAACAATGCTATGTCTGGATCAGTTTGCTCTGGAACAACATCATCATAGATGGGGAAATGATAGGCAACCTAATGGTTGTCTGAGAGTTGCAGAAATGTACGTTAAGCACCGAGAAATATAAATTACAAGCATATGTGGCATAATGTAAAAGCTCGTACAATTAATTAAGTCAAATTTACTCATCCGCATTACAAGCATTTACGCGCAAGGTGCACTCATCCTAGAAGTTTGGTTGTATCATATCCGAGAAGCATACGAAAGTAGTTCATGACCATTCCAAATGAAATAGGTTATTCGGAAATAAAACCGCAGATGAGATGGAGAAGAATAAAGAGTTACCACAAAGATATACAAGAGCTACGCACACTAGCCATGCTACTTCTTCACATAAAGTTTCACGATGCGCATTGATGCACTTGTCCTAAGAGGACACGAGTTTTTGTATCTCCTTCTGCAAGAAAGTTATCTTCTGAGTGGAAAACAGCATCATAGATGTAAGTTCATCGCTTCGAAATCTTATACACCATTTATGAACAAAACCGGCACTCATGACTTGGTTTCCATTCACAGCATATGTTGTTCATGAATTTCAGCCTATAAAAGTCATAAATAAACACTGAAATTCAAAATAAATGTTGGCCGTTTTCAGTTTTTCAGAATTCAACTTGGCTAGTAAAATCGAGGATCTGTTATAGGTCCTCCTCACGCCCGCCTCCACTTTCTTAATCTTTTATCAAAATATTTCAAAATTTAAGAGCATTATCAACATTTTTAAAACATAGCACACTAGTACTTTAAATTACTATGAAATAAAATGAACAGCGATCTCGAAGTATTGATGATTGATGAGTACTTAGACTTCAATTAAATAATGACGTCATAATCTTTGAAAATTTATGACATGAACAAGATCTCGAGATCGCTGTCCATTGTATTTCATAGTAATTTAAAAGTTCTAGTCCGCTATGTTCTAACAATTTTGATAGTACTCTTAGCTTCTGAAATATTTAGAAAAATGTTAAGAAGGGAGAGCGCGGGCGCGAGAAGCGCCCTTAAGTGCGAAGTTGACTGTCAAATTTGATTACTTCAAGTTGAAAGACTGAGAGTTATGATTCATGAATTCGGGTGACACTACATGGAGAACTAGCTTAGGTATATACAGTATCTAACTTTTGTGTAATATTTTTGTTATCCTTGTTTATTTTTAAAGCTTACCGAATTTGGTTTCCGAATAGCCTACGGCTCTACGTAATACTAATATCTTGATATAATTATCTAAGGCTTCTGGGCTTTGTAATGATAACTGAATTCTTATCCAAGGAGTGTGTTTGTGCAAAATGTTTGTTTATAGGAGTATTCTTCACAATGTAGCAGAAGACCTCAAACTATGGTTTGCAGACCCCGGCGGTGCATTCTATGTGTGTCCACGAACAATTATATTTTGAAAAATTATTTTCACTCCTTTTATAATTTAAACAGCAAACCAATTTATTGTTATTACCAGTTGTAGAATATTGTCAATGTTTTCAAATTTTCTTCACGAATATATTTATGGTACTCTGTTCATTTTTCTCTATTGACTCAATTGTTTGTATAGCATTGCTTTCTGGTATAATTTAATGTACAAAGTCACTGCACCTGCACCTAACACCAAACTTTTTTTTATAAGAGACAGAAGTAATCTTTCTACCACAATGAAAACACAGTTCTTGTTTCCTGGCAGTAACGGATTTCAACAGCAGATATTATTCGTAATTAGGTTTAAGTATATTGCGGAAGTTCTTTCTAGTCCATATGCAATAAATTTTCATTCGTGTTAAACTATATTTTCCTCTATAAGATAGCATATACATAGTGATGAAGAAAACTTTATGTTTCACTTCATCTCATACTTCATCGTATTCGATTTTGTTATAGGTTTTCAGTTCTGCGTTTACTAACTCATCAATACTGTAAGTCCATTCTACAGTATCATTACGTTAGTAATTTTGTTAATTCAACAAAATGTGTATCGTGACACCCAGATTATTAGGAACGATGGAACACTCATTCCTCTTTATATGCATTTATCGTGTATGTATTTTGAATTTGAATTTGACTTAAAGCCTTTAGGCAGCTTTAGCTCAGGCCGAACGGATGATGATGGGAGAATTGGTGGAATGAAGAAAGTGGAAGGAAATGAGACCACGCACACAAAGTTTCTCCATCACAAATTCCACATGGCACGAGCTGGGATCGAACCAAGGACGCAATGCACCAAAAGTGAGCGCTCTTCCATTGAGCCACCGTGGCCCATACGCATATTAATTTAGATACGTGATCACGTAGTAACGTTGCCAGAAGTTCAAAATGCTATTCGAAGTTACCTGTATACATGTGCTAATTCTACACGTTCAAGTCTATATTTTTAGTTTCACCATAGTTTTAGTCACATTTAGTGCATGAAACAGATGGTGGAAATAAGAATCAGATTAACGTGGATTATTTGGTCGCTTTAGATACAGAATAGATCCACAAGTTGTTAAGCAAAATTAAAAGTTTTTTTGTCAGTTTATGGGGACTTTTGGCAGAAGTGTGCACAAAGCAAATAAGACATCATATATACGAGGGGTCAAAAGAAACCGGAATTTTGTAATAAAAAATTGTGTATTTAGCTTTGGGTGTTACAACTTTAATCGCTTTCAAAGTACTGTCTATTTGTTAAAAAGAATCCGGTCTAAACGCGTTTTCAATTCTCGAAGCAGTGGTGAAACTACTGGCAACTCTTGCACATCTGCAAAACGGTTTCTTTTGAGGATGTTTTTGTTTCATTCGGGGACTAAAACGAAGTCACTCAGAGCAAGATCGAGTGAATATGGTGGATAGAAAAGCTGGATCATGTTGTTTTGGGTTAAAAAATGTTTCACAATGAAGGTTTTGTGTGCTGGCGAGACGTGAATTCTGCTACAATTCTTTTCATTTGCAATTCCTTGCTCAAAGTCTGTTGCCAGAAACTCTAACATGCACCAAACAAATAAACAAGTTATTCACTGGTTCCACGACAGTCTTCCATAATCAGTCCACGAATTCTGGCGATGTTTTTGCTCGTTCGGGAGGTCAAGGGTCGCCCTGAGCGAGATTGGTCTTCAAGTGACCTCGAAACGGGAAAACCATTCGTAAAGTTTTGTGTTTCGCAACGCAGCTTTATTGAAAGCCGTTTGAAGCATTACAGATGTTGCTTAAATAGAAAACAGAAATTCATAGCATCACGCGTTGTTTACACTTTTCAGTCGTCACAAGAATCGCCGAGTAAGCGAGAGGCGCTTAACAAAAAAAATTACTACGTGACACCACGACTTCACTCGACAACGCAGGCTGGTAGACTGATGCAGAAGGGTACCAGAAAGAGGCATCTAGCAGCTGAAGCATGTACTACAACGGATCCGCCCACCAGAGAACGATTCCGGTTTCTTTTGGGTCCCCCATCGTATATCGAACCGAATCTCTTGATGGAAGCAATGGATTGATGAAGTTAGTGAATTGTGATTCCCCTTGTGATTTTGAGAATATGCATAACTACTACACTAAGGGACAGTATAAGAATGCCTCACTCAGAAAAGTATTTCCGACAGTGTTCAAATTTGGCAAACAGAGACAAAATGTGGTCCAATAACACTTGATATCATTTCGTTATAAAGTAATCAAGTAAAAAATAAGTAAAAAATTGTGCTTGGGAATCACATGTGGCGTCTACACACTGCTCAAGCAGATAATGTGAAACGTCATAGTCATAGAAGAGACAAAACTAGTGCTTCAACGTGTCGACGATTTCGTGTTACATTTCCAATCAGGCACTGAATGTGGCGACATTGTGGTCTGTCTTGTACTTTTGATCAAAATAAATTCCTAAACGAAATGTTTCTCTATAGCTCTTCTTTTATCTTAAAAAGATAGTTTAACTTGAATTTGAACATTTGTGAGAACTTGTGCAGTCTAAGGTGCAACAGCTAAGTAGCACAGTATTAATTCTCGATGCACGCGAAAGATAAACCTGTATTCTTTACTTATGGGTTTAAAAGGCTTTGGGGGCAATAAAGGTATGCATGGAATGACCTTCTCGCAGTAAATTGCATAATTCATTGCTATGTGATAACGCTCTCACGAAACAGCAAGTACATTCTCTATTCTACTTAAAACTTTAGTTGTTACAATTCAACGTCTTGGACATAAAACAGAGCCAAGCAATAAACATTTTTTCTTTTATATTGCGTTAAGTAACTACATAGGATAAAGTTGATTTTCACTTATTGCCTCTGTGATCTTCTACATTATTATTATTATTATTTTATTATTATTATTGACCAATACAATATGATGGACAATACCTTAAATAGAATTCAAAGTGTAAAGGATTTACGTGTATATTTCGATTATAACATGACATTCAGTACTCATCTACACGCTGTAACTACGGAAGGTAAAAGGTTGATTGGCTATCTGTTTAACCAATGGTCGGAAATCTATCTTATGTCTACTTATTTAATGCTTTATAAACTTTTAGTAAGAAGCAAAATTGAATATGCAATAGTCATCTGGAATACTATCACCGTCAAAGAAAAACTTGAAGGCGTCCAAAAGATCTTTTTTTTAGAATTGTATGCTATAGATTTAAGTTGAAGTACAACAAATATAGTTACGAATATTCGTGCCAATACTTTGAGATTGAGGTCTTGTACCTAAGAAAAGACAAAATAGATATTCAATTTATCGATTACTTATTAAGAAACAAAATTCAAAGTTGTTATCTGCTGCGAAAATGTCACATACAAGTTCCTTCACGTAAGTTAAGAACTCATATTTTTTTTTTAGGATTTTTGACAAATGTTAAACAGAATGATGACAACGTATAATATTTCATCAAACACCGAGTAACTAATTTTCTATTTTTTTAAAAATGCTTACATGGTTGACTTGTCTCTAACTTGTTTTATACATTTATAATGTGTTTAAT
>JAGDQP010070667.1:564-10726 GCA_022664845.1 Lepisma saccharinum
TGCCTTTCAAACATACGTTAACATTCTTGACATTTTATTTTCGGTTCTAAAAGAAAAAAGGCACGTACAGGAGACTTAGAAGGTGCTCAAGTTGCTCATGGAATGCTAGAAGGTGTTCGTTCATTGAAAAATAATGAGAAGAAAGAATATATGGAAGTTGAACAATTGCAGAGAACTGTTCAGAAAAGAAAGAGTAACCTTATTACTAGCTTTTTCACTAAGAAGGATAAAATGTGAATGTGAATTACATTTTGTATAATTTTGTATAACTTCTTAAATTTTGTGTGGTTTCTGAAAATGTATGTACATTGTTAAAGTAATAAATGTATTTGGCCATACCCCATTCAGGTCCAGCATTGAACATACATTTTAATTTCTCCTTTATTAACAAAGCTCTGAACTGTTACTGAAGGGAGAGTTTGTGTTTTTTGTAATATGTCATTCATTCTGTAGGTTCTTTCGAAATATTTCACAAAATTTATAAATAAATATTGTTTTATTATCACAATTTTAATATAAGTTCTGTTCAATTCTGGACTTGACCGGCCCTTTGGTAGGGGATCTTAACACACATACACACACAAATGTGTTTTTTTTTACACTCACTGGTAATAAAAATTATGGATACTGGTTTCACGTCAGATAGTCTCTTTTAGTAGCTTTTTCTCTATTTTCTCTCTCTCTCTTTTTTAAACATTTTAGTCTACAGTCTCCATTTTTGACCTACTTGTCTGTGCGTATCCCTGACTATGTTTTATCGTACAGAACTTTGGGGACCAACCAACGAACATACATACAACTTTATGAGCAGACCGAGGTAGTCACATGGTGTGAGGCATCAGGTTAGGGTCTCCAAGGTTCTGGGTTCGAAGCCCGTACAAAGTCATAGTTACTAAAATGACCCCAAAATGCAAAGTTATACCAAAGGTTATTCCACTGGAAGCAAAGCCATTTGTTGAATTTGAGATATTCCTGCGTGAGCAAGGTTTGACCGTCCACCCCCCATTCAGTACCGATCTGCAGTCTATGCTTGGGACCTGACCTGACCCGATTACTCGGAGCGCAAAGCAGGGATTTTAATTATTTCTTTTATACTTTCGGCGTCTTAACAGTGTTTCTTTCAGGGGTGACCGGGAATGGCGATTTTACTCTCCAGAGAACCAAATATACGACTCCGAGAAAGTTTCTAACATGACTAAAAACATATGGAAAAAGTCATATCCTCGGAAAGAATAAAAATACCCCTAGAAGTGTGGAAATAACTATCCGCTCTGAAAGACTATTCTGAAAGAATTTGTTGAATTTCACAATGTGAAATATTAATTGATTCAAACCACAGGAACAAGACCAGTTAAAATTGAGTCAAGCAAGTCGTCGCGTCAGGATTGGGTCAGTTGGGTTAAGATTCGGTCATTGGGTCACCGGATCATAAAGTTAGTCCGATCGTTTGGTCAATACCGGGGAACCGAGTCATTCGGGTTAAGTTTCAGAATGGGTCATCGAAAGTGACCCGGTTCCAGCTCTGCTGATGTGACTAGTTATAAAGTGAACATACCACGTTTTGTGCTTGGCTTTCGGGCTTTGAAAAAGTCCATCGGTCAATTTATTTGAAACCGCGTGTACTTCTTTTTTAATGTGGCTAGAACTGTAAAAATCTGGTTCAGAAATTTGTAGGAATAACTATATTCAACGAAAAAGTACAAAATGCCATGCCTGGTGAAGTAAGAGTCTTGATCTCTAAGGTGTTCAGATCCTGAAATTAAAAGTAGTTGGTATTCCGTGCAACAGATCTGTGTGAAAACTTTTCACGTCTGCGTGAAACTAATTAACGAACCTCTTCTTTCTGCCGCAGTTCTATTTGTACTTTTAAATGAGAAAGGAAATAGGGGGAATTCCAAGGAGAATTATCAGAAGAAAGAAAGAAAGAAAGTGAGAAATTAGGTAACTAGCGTCTTCAAAAGTATGTCAAAGACGTAGGGTTTTGCCTTTAGATGAATTACTTCGAATGAGTGAAAATGTACTGCTTCTATTGAGCTGCAGATTCATTATTATTGGAATTACTGTACTCAGTTGTTATTATGCAATATAATTATAAATAATTGTCATTGGTATATTTACGATGACTAGCAGTTTGCAAGGCATTTTGTTGAACTTTACGCCTAATGTCAAGCTTATTGTTTCTTAAACTTTTCAAGGCCACTGCCTGGAGAAAATTGTTTTGAACAGATCCCAGATAACGAAATCATGTTTTCACAAGGCTAAGTGTAGGACATAGTGCACAGTTTTGCTGTTTGTTTCCAGAGCGACACAACATGATTAGAAAATCAGTTTTCAATGTTCTTCCTCTTTTCACATATCTGGCGTAGAGTTCTTTCTGCCCGATTTACGTCCATTTCACACCATCCAGCTCGAGCTGAGCCCGACAAAAATTGACCTTGATGATCGAAAAATGGTTGATTGGGTTCATCATCCACTTTACTTGCTGCATCAGGCTCGGTCGGCCCGATTTCCTGTCGGAATGAGATTGATCTGGACGGCGAGGAAGTAAAATCGGGACCGATTGCAGGGCTCTGATGATGCGTGAGGTACATATATTTTATTACATTCAGTTTGTCGTTTATAAGCTTCCAAAATTCCATCCACTGTGATCCGATTTGCACAGGACCTGGTCACAAAGAAGTCTGTGATTTCCTTCACGATCCGCTAGTTGGAACCCAGTAGAAGAGTTACCAGAATCTGGTACCGAGGGGTCATAGTTCAGTTGATAGAACGTTGGCTTTGCATTCTGGATATCCTGGGTTCGATACCAACACCCTATCATCATGACTGAGGTTATCTGTTTTTTCCTCAGTTACACTAGGCGAATACTAGGGTGGTACCTTCAGCTTGGGTCCTGGCCGACTTCTTTCCCCTACCCCAAGAGTTTCCAACATCTTTTATCAGCGGGCCGGATTCCAAGCAAGGCTCAGGCCTGCCCTTCCCCATTGTGACATGAGCCATAGATGCCCAAAGGCTGTAGGGTCTTTAATAAATAAATTCCAAATCAAGACCAGGGCCTGGTACCGGACCGCGGTCCAGCGGTTGAGAAACACTGGTCTAGATTAAGATAAACGTAACCTGTCTGCTGTACAGTCGGCTATGGAAAAGAAAGAATGATCGTGTTGCAAAATTTAAGTTAGGTGCCCCATAATGTAATTTTTCCTTGATTGAGTTGTGATAATCGCTTTAATCCTATACTAACGTTTAATATCTGTGCTTTAACATGCGTGCAAATCCAGAACATAACAGCTTTATTATTCACCGCGGTCGAACATACAAACTCGGGAAACATGTTTTTCTTTTCATTGTAACGCCTCTATTGAAAAGTGTTGCTCAGTGTGTTCTTTACCGGAACAGATACAGTAGTGTGATCAAAGTATGTTCCCGTGAGTGGTGATTGTTATATAGAAAACCATGTCGTTAACACTTACATTTTACGATTATGTTAAACATTCATGTACACAGTCAATAAATTCAAAGGAATAAGGATTCCGCTTTGCTTTCTCAAAAGAAAAAAATACAGATTATACAAACAAGGAATTAGCACTTGAAATCCCGTATGAATTTTCTCCTTTAACAGAAGACTTGACTTTAAAAGGATGTTTCACATGGTTACCGTTAAGGTTTACTAGTGGTAGTGTGAGTGGCGTGATGTAGAAGAGTTTAATTTTCACGCAGGAAGAAAAGTTTCAGACTTCACCAAGGAAGTGACTGTTGGGGGAAAAGCTTGGAACATTAAGATTAATTTTCAGCCTTCCACATGTTTAAGGTCGTGGGTGCTTTTGATGTTCTTGTGAATATTAAGTTTACTCAAGTTGTTACTGCTAGTGCAATGTTGCGTGTGGTCATTAAAAGTTGAAGAGTCGTACAATAATTTTGAAACAAAAATGAACAAAAGAATCTCCTTGATTATTGTAGTATTTATCTCTGGCGGGACTGTTCAGTTTTGTTTACTACACAATATAAAGTATACACATTTGGCAAATTAGGTGTTTCTTTCTCCAACTTTCCTACCTTCTTCTGCCTCTTCTTTTACCAAGCAGCTCCAGTTGAGGGGCTTGGTGCAGAAAGGGTGTAACCCACACTACAAAATTGTTTAGAAAAAGGACCGAATGTTAAAGGTACGTGGTAAATTATTGAAGGCACTTAGGGTGATATTTTGGCATTTAAATTGTTGCTCTTTATGTAAATTTGAGTGTCAAAAAACACAAAAATATCAAAGATAATGTATTTGTGGGTTACACCATTTCTGCACCAGACTCCTCAGTTGACGGTTTAAGTGTCAAACCGAAATATTGAGTAGGAATTTTCTGTAAAAAAAAAAAAAAAAATAACAGATGAATTGTTCGCGTAGATGATGGAGCTCCTTCGCGTAATGCCGATCGATATTCAGGTAGTCGACAAGGGTTTGCTGTTTATATCTTTGGATATGATTGAAGTTCACCGAATTCTTAATCAAAGTATGTATGAAAGCTTTTATAAGAGGTATAGGACTACTGTTAAGCGCCAGTTTCCTCCGACAAATTATGTAAATTACAAGTGTTTTATTGTGGGTGTGCAACTCACGTTTGTGCACCCAATTCATCTGTTCGAATAAATACTCACTGTTAGCTTTCTGTATTTCCATAGTTAAGATGCGACACCGAAACTGTGCAACAAGATGAGGGAAAGAGGGAATATATTTCTGATAATAGCGAAGCTTCTGTTTCTTTCTTATCAAGACACAAGTGTTCATTCTGCATACGATTACGTGTTGTATATTACGTTTCCTCGTGCGTTAATCAGCATGAGGAGACCGGCAAATGAAATATTCATGAGGACCAAAAGATCCTTGGGGAAAAAAAGAATAATTTGAAAGGCCAAAACGTCAAGAGGGTGCGGACACATTTCAACAGTTTTTCGGTGTGAATAAAGAGAGTAGGTGTAACGTCCTTTTTAAGTTAAATGTTAAACTGGTTTTGTTTAAAAGAGCCTGTAGTACATATTCTGTCTTTTGTTTTAGAGCTGGAAAATGAATATGAAATAGTGACGAATATATTTTCACAATTGCGGTCTTTCTAGATACTTTCCTTGATATATTTATTTTTAGATGAACAATAGGAGTTCAAATACAGAAACCAAGATTAGGACATTTTTGTACTATTTGATTAGGGGAGCAAATCATGGAATTAACATTTTTTCGTTATCTTTTATGTATATTGTTGCTACTTTTTCCCCTTTCATATGTGCATCATCTTATATGTTTGTTGATTAAGACTTTCCCATTTGAATATTTTAATTATTTTAAATTCAGT
The DNA here is from genome assembly GCA_022664845.1 of Lepisma saccharinum. Taxonomy (NCBI): domain Eukaryota; kingdom Metazoa; phylum Arthropoda; class Insecta; order Zygentoma; family Lepismatidae; genus Lepisma; species Lepisma saccharinum. The sequence continues at coordinate 5,898 of JAGDQP010070667.1, forward strand.
TTTTTATCACTCAAACGTCATTACCGTAACATGTCCCAGCAACAAATTCTGGAAGTGCATAGCTATTCTCTTCACGGAAAAATGTCGGAAATTCCTTATAATAGAGGAGACACAAGAGGGTATGTAACTCTTCGTGATAATGAAGACAATAAACTGTCGTGTTAATATTCTTCATTCCATTATTTAGAAAATGCTTGTCCTCGGCTTTGACCGTCATTACCGCAACAAGTTAATATTCGAATGCTCACATCTTCCTATCGGACATCACTGTTTGGGTGACAAGTAAATCACGATTTGGGGAGTTAGTTGTGTCGACTGATCGCGCGGGATGACAGGGAAGCTGCATAATTAAAAAGTTATTCCAACGGTTTCTTCTGCGTTTGGGCGAGTACACTTTTTGAATGTCATTACCGCAACGCAAAATTTGATATTAAACCTTGGTGTAACTATAATTCTTCAAACAGTATTCATATTGTGAAATAATTCATTCTCTACGAAATTACTGCAGTGCCGTCACCTTCGTTGCGGTAATGACTGTTGACATTTTGTTAATAATAAATTTCGTATTTTGTAATTATTTTTACTTTACTCTTTAATATTATATAACAGCATATTAAAAACTATCAATCAAGAGGGAAAAAAGAAATAAATTAGAATTATGTCAGTTAATGTGAAAAAAATATAGATGTGTGACAGTAATGACAGAAGTTATCAAACCTTTGAAAAATTATTAATATTTCGAAAAATAATTGTATTACAGAGTTGCTTGATATTGAGAAATATTATTAAACTATGATGTATTGTTTCATCATAGTAAATTAAAAAAATAAATTTTTGGTCAAAGTGCCTCGTCATTTGCTCCCCTAATCAAATACCGTTGAGGAATGCTTTCAGAATATACTGGATGAATTGAACACACATTATTCTTATAAAGAAAGAAATATTTGATCAGAATTAATGTAAATAGCAAAGAAAGTATAATTGCTGGCGTACTAATGACATCCTAAACGAAACTGGACACCAGGACAACCACACCAAATATAACTTTTACTGACGCGGTAAGCTGGGCACCTTTGGTTCCTCTCCAATATTTCCGGCCTATATTGGTATCGGAAAGGTTATATGCAATAACTTTCCGGTTCTTTGAGAAATCGTTCAAGTTAGAGACATGCCCAACTTTTAAGAATTTTACTGTATAAGATTTATGTTTAGAAACTTTTATCATTATATTAGTTCACCAGTAGGCCTAACAGAAGGCGTGAGTTGAAAACATAATTCGCCTTATCCATGCAGTACGTATAGAGCAGACATGTTAGAAACATGCAGCCCATGTTATGCGGCCAGGCTCACTGGAGAAAAATAAAAAATGCAAGGTCCTGGGATCGTTCCTAGTGGCCGGGCATCCTGACTGACGGTGTTGTTTTTTTTCTGTCGCGTTATGCTAATGCCGGCATGGTACCTTCAACCTAGGCCATGAACGACTACCTACATACATTACATAATCCTCTTTCGTATTCTATACCGGCCTCAGCCAAAGTAACCTAAAGACCTTAAAGATAATTCCAGTGAATGTCACCGAAAGCAGAAATTTTTAACTTGTATGGTAATATAATGCGTTGTGAACATAATCCTAATTGTATTCGGTAGCAAGTTATGTACAGATTACAAGGTTTAGTAATTGCATTTGTTTCCCTCTTAATTTTATTTATGTATGAATTCTGTAGCTGCCATTGAAACTCTCACCTAGTAGAAGAGAGCTCCAAAGAAATCTTTAGAATATTTCACATTTCCAAATCTCAGTTTTAATTAGTTTTCTTTTCGAGTATCCAGTAGTTTGTTACTTTTTACTATTATATATATAAGATTAACAGGTTAAGTGTAATCGCAATATTTTCCCGTGTACCCTCGCTATCTTACAGCACTGACTATTTGGCTGAGTTGAAATTTTTTATAAAGCTATGTGTTTTCGGGAAATATTGAATTACGAAGCAGAAATTGCAGTTCTAACTTCGTAAAAAGAATATGACTTCGGTTACATTGTTTTTCAGTCATTCTCCGTATCTCCCTTTAGGGAAGAGATGAGCATTCGGTTTTCGGGAAATCGGAGAAGGGGAAATTGCTGGAAAACCGGAAAGGTATTTTCTGCAAGTCGACCCTCTTGAAAATAGCTGTCCGTAGCAGTTTTTCTTTCAGAGAAACCTTCACTAGACCGCAGGGTGTCGGCTGAATTTTCTTCCGGTTAAGCCATCATGCATAAAAGTAAATTTCCAATAAATTTAAACTAGGGATGTTTGAAATTCCGACGTCAGTTCTTGAATTCGAAAGTGACTAAAATTCGAGTGTACGGATTTCACTTGCGAAATATTCTAGATCAGTTGTGCTTATTGGTAAAAGTAATTTAAATAATTTCACTTAATATTTATTTTACAGGAAAATTATTGGTTTGTTTACGCCTTACAATAAAAGATTTGAGTGCGTATTGTTGCCAACTCGTACGTTAGTGTGCTGCGGGAATGCACTGCAATGGATAGTGTGCCGCGAACAAAAAGAGATTGAGAACCACTTTTCTAAAAGAAAGACCTCAGTTGAGATTCTCCTGAGTGAACATGTGGAGCTTCGGATTTTTTTTTTTCTTTCTGTTTTTCTCAAATCTTTTGTTTTAATCCTGCCAAACTTTGGAGGGATCACGTTCCGTTTTCATGATTCATGAATTCTCAACTTCCCTTCTCGCCTGGGTTTTCGTCATATTTATTTTAACTCATGAGTCATGACATTTTATAAAAATACATTATTATGTATACAGGCAATTTAATTTTCCATTGACATGTTGTGTTTTATACAGTTAATTATTAATAATACGTTACACTAATATATTTGAAGAAACATTACATTTACAAAGCAAGAGTTAAAATAGCCACAAAGATGACATACGTGAAAACAGAACTTAAATATTCCACTGCTGAAAGATGTAAAACAATTCACATAGAAATCAATGGAAAGGGCATACGAAGATGGCGGCGTGTCTACCGACAAGAAAAGATGTGTCGTTGCTATGGATGCGTAGTGATGTTTTAGTCATACGTCATGTCATATACACTGTTGCCAAGTTTCTTTGTTTTAGCTGACTGTATGTGGCACATGTCTTTCGTTGAGGATAGTAAGTCGCGCGACAAAGCTTTGTCTTCACTGTCATCAAGGAAAGATACTTCTGATTTTAGACGTACCAAATGCAGAAGAGAGAAGGGGAGGGAAAATTGCAACATCGTAACTTTCCGTTCATTCTCCGTGCTGCTATTTAGGCCCTAGTACCTCTCTAGATTGACCAGAAATTTATTTTAATAAAAATAGTATCATTATGCAATAAAAGCGCGCATGCAGGCATTGATAAAAATGACTTTTTTGAATGCAGCGAAACTTATACTGTGTTAAATTTCTAAAATATTACAAACACATGCACTACGTTCTTAGACATTGCTGTTTCAGTCACGTTCATGTTTGGAAAATTACATCCTGCAGGTGACCACAGTTTCGATGTTGACACTCGGACAATCTGCGTTGGAAATCATCCATGCCACGTTCCAAGGTGCGGACTCCTCAATGGGAATAATTGGTCCTTTCTTTTTCGAGGATGAGCGCAAACGAGCAGATATCTCAATGGTGTGCCAACATAACACATTCCTCGCACGTGAACTTGTATATTTCCCTTCAAATTAGCTATTTTGCTTCCAGTAAGACGACTCACTGCAGCCATTTCGACCTTACTGTTCGCCAGTTCCAGCGGAAGTCTTGCGTCGACATTTCGGGAACCGCATCACTTGAAGGAACGGTGACATTTTTGCCCTTCCAGGTTACCAGATTTAACAGTTGGTGATTTCTTCCTGTGGGGGTGGGTACCTTGGACAGAAGGTGTATGCAAGACGTCCACACATCTTTGCGAAGCTGAAAAACAACGTTCTTATTGAAATCAGAAACATTCCTTTTCAGATGTTTCAACGTGGGATGGACGACAATCCAGCGCAGATTGTCCGAGTATCAACATCAAAATGGGAACGTGCAGGGCGTCTTTTCAAAACTTGAACGCCACTGTATATTTTACAAATGCCAGTGTCTAAGGATGCTGTGGATGTGTTTGTATTTTGTTATATAATAAAATGTAGTATCAGTTTCGTAGCATTAAAAAAGCCCATTTTTATGCAACACACTGTATTTGAAGTGAAGTTACATTCTGGTAATTACTACTCATAAATCAGGAAGAAACCCAGCCCTCGTGGTCCAGGCGGTAACGTCACGGACTTTGGACCGGTAGTGGGTAAGGTACGCGGTACGAACCCTGCGGTTGACTATCCTGACAGGTTTTCCAGGATTTCCCCTCAGTTTCACCGGACGAATGTCAGGATGGTACCTTAAGTATGGTCTTGACCGATATCTTCCCCATTCTGGCCTGAGCCAAAGATGCCAGAAAGCCTTAAATAAATTGAAAAGGAGGCAGATTTTTTTTTTAAAGTTCTGTACCTCCTCAGAAGTTCAAATTGTAGAATAGAAACTTCAGCTATTCTTATATTCTCCTTTTCAACTTTTCATAAATATTCCAGTCCGAAGCTGCGTCGACTTACTTGATTGATTCTATAATTGTAAGCTGCTGTTTTTATTTCTTTTACATTCTTCTATCCTACATCATAATATAATGATCTCCCGCCATAGCCAGGGTTCACTTAACATTCTTCAAAAAGTTAGCAGATGCTACAAGAATCACTAGAAAAGCTGGATAAACTCCATAGTAGTTCAAGCGATCTGGAAATATTAGCTTCATAATAAAAAATGTAACTGAA
>JAGDQP010070668.1:0-10726 GCA_022664845.1 Lepisma saccharinum
CATGAGGTCCATATAATTGTCTGTGATAAAGAGGGGGGAAAGGTGTGTAAAATTTAGCTCCATCATTATATTGATTTAATGGATGAATTTTCCATTTTGTCGCGTGAAGTAAATTCCTCAAACGTGGGGAAGAGTGATATTTCTGAAATGGTTTATTGCAAAAGTCGTCCGTGTACGTCGGGAAATTTTATATATCAATGTCTTGCAATTGTATCGATTTTCTGCGAGCTAGAACGCAGATTGAATTTCAACGTGCTGAGTTTGGTATCTACCGAATCTGTTGCCATCTTATGTTATTCGTTGTTAATATTAGTTAGAAGATGTGGGGATTATCTTGTTAAGGTCTATTCTTGCGATATCAGGAGGTATTATTCAGAATTTCCGAAATTTAGGTTTGGGAGTGTCCCCGTGGTTAGTATCCGATACTTAAGCGCGTGTTCAGAGATACTTACCCAAGACTGTGATGGATGTATTAACGTAAACCAACTTTTGTCTTCGCAATCATTTTTTGTTTGGTTGAGCGGCAGCAGGAATCGATTCCACTACCTCATAACTTCCCTAATATCGGTCCTATCGAGTTTAAATTTAGCATACCGTCTTGTCAGGACATTCTATTACATTTCTAGTTAGTGGGAATATAGTTCGTTAGGGATTACTTCTCTTTTCTATATTGTTTCGAAATTTTCAAGTGGATGGCCGGCAGCAGGGCTCGTAGCCATTATCTTGTGACTTCGGTAATATTGGTCGCATTGAGTTGGAATTTGGTATTCAGTTATTTCGTCATGTTCTTTGAGGGCTCCTATCATCGGAGCAACGATTTGATTCGAATTAAACCGAAAACCAAAAGTTTTGGGGATATAGGAATCCAAGTGATAATTTCTATATATAGAGTTGGATATACTGATAATCGGGATTTTGAGTGTTATTATAGTGTATATTTACTGGGTATTTCTCTGAGTGTAATTCTTTCTGAAGAAATATTCGATTCGTGTGTCATATGGATCAGAACCTTGGGAATTGAACAGGTTCAATTTGTATATTGTTTGTAATTTTTGTAGAAAAGAAACAACTATTAGTTCGATTATATTGTTCTTATCCAAATTGAAATTTAGTTTTGTTCTTGAATTCAAATATCAACTTAATTACCTACCCTCATAGTAGAGTACTTCATTGTGGGGTCCCTTAGAGGATCCTCCCCTATGTTTCAAGTGCTTTCGTTGGCGATTATTCTTACGGTGAGATTCTGGATAACTTTTATAAGAGTAGATCTTGAACTATTCTGAATTATCTCGGGTCTTATCGTGGTAAGAGTAGCTAGCAAGGGAGCGCTTGTTACATACATTAAAGGACAATGTGAAAAAAGTATCTAATATCAAGTATCGAAGGTTAGAAATTCTGGAGTATGGAGAAATTCTGGAATCGACCCATTTCTGAGATATAGAATTCTTGAAGTGTAGAAGAAGAAATTCTTAATGACTTAAGAAATATTGAGTACTGAATGAAAGCGTTCTCACACACACTAAAAATCGAGACAAGAAAGTGTCCGATTTTACCTCTTCAACCCATCCTATATTTGTTTTTTCCACTCGCTTTTCATTATGTTGAAAAAAAAGGCAGGGTAAACAAAATACGAACAGTAATTTTCTTTTTCCGAATATAATTCTACCACGAAAAGATCCTTGATTATTCAAGAGAAAAATATTATGAAGGAAGTTTCCTGGTTTCACGTGTTGAGGACTAAAAATAAAACATCCGTTGGTGAGAAATTTTATTATCCTTTAGTTTGTTGACGCCTGGCATGACCTCTACACCTAATTGAATCTCCTAGTCTCAAGTTTCCGGAACAGCGGTTGAATTCTTTCTTCGTTGTCAGTTTCCCTGCCCCTTGGTTTACGGATCCTGTAAAACGACATTCTTTCAGTAATTCACTACTCCTTATGGATATTCAGCCATATACACACATATAGGTATCAACATACCAAAATAAGAAGACGCACAATTTGTACTATCGGTCAAATGTGTGTAAAAAGAGGGGGGAAAGAACCGACCCATTACGGATACAATGCTGATTTTATGAGATTTGAAAATATAAATCAACCCTAACCCTTCAGTGACCTTTAAAACCACTATATACTTGATTTCTGAATATTTTCGATGTGTAAATGAGTGAGTGAGTGAGTGAGAGTGATAAAGCACTTCGCCTGGGTGTATCTATAGTTTATTCATCATATAATGAACACAATCCACAAAATAGAAGCAGTCAGAAGTGACAGAAAAAACATGACAAAATGGCCTTTAGGCATCTGGAGAGGGGAAGGAGAAAGGAGGTGGGAAGGTGTCCGCCAGGGCCTATGTTGAAGGTATCAATACCGGCATTTGCCTGATTTGACTGAGGAAGCTCCCTGAAAAAATCTGTCAGGATGGTCGGCAGCTAAGACCGAACCCACGACCTACAGAATGCTACACCAACGCTCTACCACTGAGCTACGACAGCTCCGTGATGATATTATTATTATTGTCATTATTCCAGTGATGACGATACTGCTACTTTCCGCGTCATATTATTGTCAATTGTTCCACCTTTGCATCCGTTGGTCACTTTTCACCTGTTCTCTAGGTGAGGTACTGATAGGCGGAACCCTGTTAAAGAGATTGTCGGGAAGAAGGGAAGAATGTCGAGTCGAGTTTATTGTGAGAAATAAGTGAATAATCGCAAAAGCGAGATATTTGTCGTTCATTGTCGTGTCCACAGATTATAAATAAAACAAAGTAAGTGTTTATACAGAAATAAAGATGATGCTGCTCACACAAATACTTTTAACAAGCAATAAGTACCCGTAGAATAACCAATTTGTATATCATCTTTACGTTCTACCAAACATAAAAACAGTAAGAAAACTTGATAATCTAAGTGAAAATTATATATTCATGTTCTCCACACGAATTCTCTTTATAACGAAATAATATCGCGGATCCTGTAAAATTACTTATAAGGAGATTTTGTTTATATTCTATTAAGTGCTTGGCATTAAAAGGCCAATATTTCCTAATGTTTTTCTCATTACATATAATCTTTGCGAGTGGTCTCCGGAATTAGTGAAAATCATGTTAAATGTCATCTTAACATCTTTTTGTATATAAATTGTATGCCAATCGCTAGAGAAAAATGCATTTTCTTTAAATATGTCATAGCTTATAGGCACTATTAGGCAGTGTCTTTAATAATAGTCAATCAAAATATTTTAGAAATAACTCGTCCATTAAAATTTGAAGTTTTGTGCATTTTCTAGTGACTATATATTTTCTACATTCCATACATCTTTTGTTGACATCTATATTTACACAATTGAAGCATATGCGCGAAGAAACATCTAAGTGACATTTTCAAATAAAAAAAAACGAGTACATTTCTATATATAAGAGGGAAATTATGAGGCATAAAATATTCATACTTTGCACGAAGACATGTTAGATTAAAATCCGATTTTGTGCAAAGTATGAATATTTTATGTCTCATATTTTTCCTCTTATATATAAAAATGTACTTGTGATTTTTTTTTTATTTGAAAATGTCACTTATACGTTTGTTCACGCATATGCTTGAATTATATTACATTTTCCTTTGTAACAACATTGAATAATACTACATTTAGACGGAATTTTATTTTCCTTGTGAAAACAAGTAATTAGAAAACTATCTTCATTGAACTGGTTGTACTAATTATCTGCACCCCAATATTCCGAAAAATATCGATGACTGGGGATTATATTGCCGTATCTCCATAGGAATTTAATAGGAAATATAATAGGTATTAACTTGAGGTGTCGATATATTTGCGTAAAGAAAAACGAGTAGTAGTAATTCCTATATATTATCACGTCACAATGATCAAAGTGTAAGTCAGGATTCTTTCATGAAAAGATCAAAGCGACTAAAGATCTATAAGCAAGACTTTTCCACCTATCAAAAGTTATAATGGAAATTTTAACCTTCGGTGTATATGACATAATTTTGGGATAATAACGACACAATTTTGGAATTTTTAAAAACGAATTAAGCGTATCTCACAATCCGCCAAGTACGATAATTATTATTTCTATTGAGTACAAGAATTCAATTTCATATTTGCGGTTTGATAAAAGCACCGAAACTTTCTTGTACTGGTAGTTTGTTCATAAAATCCGGTGCTTAAATCCGATTTTCTGTTGCTTTTTCTTCAGTACATAATTCTTATTTTCTAACGTTGATACAATGATGAGATAGGGTAATTGTATACACAGAATTAAATCATAATAAATGAGATACCAGTGGCGACCAGGAAAAATATATATAGGAAGATTTCTGGAATACGTATATTTCTTTAAATATTTTAAAAATTTCTTAAACGAAATGGGGTAAATTTTCACTTAATTGAAACCTTTACTATAAACTGTAGATCTTTTGTCTTTCAACGTAAATATTTGCGAATATTTTCTACAGTTTGACTACTACGACAGGTCAGAACCTTTTTCGTGTATCACAAATAACTCAAAATCTATTAGATACAGGACATGAAAAACAATATACATGTCATAATGAAGCATTATACAGAATTGCTACATTGTATTTCAAAATTAAAGAACAATGTTTGTTTAAGAAATAAGTAATGTACCTAATATAGCCTAGGAACAAATTATGGCCTATTCACTGTATTTGTTAAAACCGACAGATGGCGGTAGTTGTATATGTAAAGAAATAAAGAGTCTTTTAAACATCAGCCAGTAGATGGAGTTGCCAGTGTTGTGGACAAGGTTGAGGTAAAAGCAATGGTAGCCCATTAGGTTCCTACAATCAACGTTTGCTTTGTTTGAATGAGTGGTTCATTCCAAATAACTTTGTATGAAAGATGTTGTTTTAAACAGTACAGTTTAAAAGCTGCTATCATAGATATATGTCGACATTTCCACTGTCGTTTTAGACACAAACATATTTAAAACAGTAATCAATTAGCTACGCATTATTAATTTAACCATAGGGAAATATTTCCGCAACTGCAAATAAATTAAGCTAAATTAGAGTATATATATTATATATTTATACTCATTTTTTGGTACTAACTATATCTATGGATTAATCTTCCTTTATTAAATAAAATATATTGTTTTCTCTTTTGAATATGTGTATGATTAATCAAATTAAAAAAAAATCAACAATGTGTATGTGCTCTTTTGGTAACTTGTACAGTACAAAGAGATGATCACGAGAGAGATTGTAGAAAAACTCGCTAGATGTGACGCTCCTAATTATGTGTGACGCGTGTTAATTTTCTGTGAAATGGGATTGTTGATGTTTTGTGGTTATGGATACTCGTTGCATCAGGAGGTGTTAGTAGTAAGCTAAAGAGCATTATAAACTGCAAATGAATGCGACTCTTTTTTGTTTCTTGTTTTTCGCCTCTCTCGCGGTATTAAAATTGTAATACCATTGGAATTAGTAGTTGTGAAAACTAGTTTATTTACAATATTCTGTGTTCAATTTGCAGTTAAATATTGTTGTATAATTCTATTCTGACACGTAACTCAATTACGAGTTGCTTTTCAGTTTTAATCGTTCTTCAGTTATTTTTCAGTGGGATAATGATATATACAGGGTGTATCTTACTATGTGGGTCAAACTTCACAAACGAATTCCCGGCATCAAAATGAGAAGAAAAGTTCCTTTGGAAAAAAATCGAAATATGCGTCGTTTTGGAGCTACTGGTGTTCAAAGTGATGTCAATAACGTCACAAATGACGTCATAGCTTGTTAAATAATGACGCAAGCGGTGTAGGATTACCAAATCACAGTCGAAATGCTTATGATTGGCGAATACAGGTTAGAGTGGATTTCTATGCTTCCACTATTATACGATATATATTTCAATTGTGATTTGCTGAGCCGACAACGCTTACGCCATTATTTGTCCAAATGTGACGTCATTTATGATACTGAAACCATAACTTTGAACACGTGTAGCTCCGATACTATGTATTTTTCGAAATGTCTTCAGAGGGACTTCTTTTTCTTGTTTTGGTGTGAGGAATTCGTCTGTGAAGTTTGAACCACATCTTACGATACACCCTGTATAAATGTGTGCTTTAGCGTTGTAACGCTTACGTTGAGTATTTATAATTCCGTTATGTATACGGAGTAGTCATAAAATTTCGACCCATTTCAAAGAAATAATGCATAAATATGTGTTTGATGTATACAGAGTGTCAAAGAATTTAACTGACACTTTGAAGGTAAATTTCTGATACCAAAACAAAGAAGAAAATCGTCTTTGTCATTTCCTAAATTCCGCTTCGTTTCAGAGATACAGGGTTTCCAACTTGTAGCCCAAATTCTCAATTTTTAGTTCTTGGTTATTTTTATATATGAGTGTTACACTCGCCATCAATGGACATAGTAAGAAGTTCACACTGCTAATATGGGACTTTGTATTACGCTATGGAGGCAGTTGGTTCTTTTGTGTTTTCTTATTATATTTTATTTACTAGAACACAACAATTTTACACTCATTTATAGTGTTCGTGTGTGGTTAACACATACATCAAGCCTATTTATTTCATGTCTTCTGAATATTTTAGTATTGGCAGTTAGAACGTTCAATTCTCTAACCATTTTACTTGTACTATCGTAGATTGCACTCGTTCTTCATGTTAGTGGCTTTTTAAGTATTACTGTTTGCGGATTCTCATCGTAGAAAAATAATTAAAATTATCCAGACGTGCGTTTCGAAGTGGAGCTCGTATTTTAGAAAGTAGTTCACTATAATCTATGTCATTATAAATTTTAAGATCGTCTTCGAGTAAGAGTTTATTAGAATTTTGTAAGTAATTGGGAAGATCGTTTATAAATAATTGGAAAAATAACGGACCTAGATTTGGACCTTGCGGAACTCCGGACATATCTTTATATACGATGAACTGCTTACGATTTTCTAAATAGGACAAAGAACGTTTAATAAAGGATGACTTAAAATTAAAATAATGAAGTTTGTCTAATCATTTTCTATGATTCACAGTATCAAAGACCTTAGAAAAATCTGTGTAAATTACATCCATTTGCCTCTTCGACCCAGTGTATCAAGATTTGTTGTGGATTATGCCTTTTAGAAAACAATGCTGATACTCGGAGACTAATGCCCTGATATTATTTAGAACGCGTTGTTACAAAATGGTTTCAAAAAAACTTAAGTAAAGGCATATAATATGACCATAGAACTATAATTTTTAATATATCTTTTATTATTTGACTTAGAAACTATTTCCTTTATTTTCCATTTACCTGGGAACAAGCATGCATTATGGCCAACAGACAAACGTGGACGTACCAGTCAGTGCTATAAAGACGATAATTTATATTTAAACCGTGATTAAGAAAATAATAAGAGGCCTCAAAAACTTTTGAAACACCATAAATTTATACCATAAAGTTATTTTGCTTGTTTTAAAGATGTTTATTATCTTACATTCAAATTTTTGTCAACAATTTTACAAGATAATGCTTTTCAATTATTTCTACATGACGTTTCATTGTTTATGGCCTACATGTATTGTCCTTGCTTGACTTATAATCTATTTCTGTACTTGAACATTTTGTTCTATTATGTGTATTGTTCTCTATACTTCTAACTTGTTCTTCTATTTTACCTCAAATGATTCACCTAGAAAAGAAACTCAACTACTCCATTCTCTTCATAAAACTCCCTCATTCTTTTATTTTGCGAATAAAGGTAGTAGTCGGGTCAGAGAAACGGAAGAAAATATTGAGTTATAGCCTATCATAATTCACTACAGATGATGCCGCACTCTTGGCGGAAGTACTTAGAACTAAGCCTCTCAGCTATTATTCATCCTATCTTCAAATGAAAGGCGAAAAAAATATTGAACAAAAGAGACTGCACCCTATAGATGGCGCTGAGACTTTTCTGTTCCGTCTTTTCAATACCTTACTCTAACATTTAACTAGAAAGCTATCATACCTAAATCTAAATAATCTAATTATCAAATAATTAACCGAGAGGTGAGAAATTTTGTTCTCATATAAATAACATCAATATTTGAGAATAAAATATCTGTCCTCATACTTGTAGATCAGGTTTCTCAATGTGTGGTGTGGGTCGCTAGGTGAGGTGAACAAAATAATTTAACTATGATGTTGTAGCTTGAAACTAATACATTTCAAAGAAGGTATTTTATTTTGTTTGCTGATTTTATAATTATGTAATTTGTTGAATAGTTCTTTTGGATAATATAATTAGAATACTTATTGTCAAATACAGCAAACTGACTGTCATGTTTTGAAATGAAAAATAAATATTACCCTAAATAAAAAAAGACAAAAAGAATTAAAACATTACGAAAGATGGCACAAGTTTAAGGTTAGTTAGTACGAAAGCTGAGCTTGTTATGATTAAACCAGTTTACAAATGACCGGTTCAATTTAACATCTGTATAGCTATTTACAGTTCAAACTTTTCTTGACAGGTTCCACTTTTACGTAACAGTCAATTTCCAAGTTACCCATTACTACCGCTATCATACTTGATGCGGAGAAAAACGCTGTTCTATGTTTTAGGTATCCATGTTTTTAATATAGTTATTTTTGTAGTATGAGTGTGTATATATCATATGTTCAAGCCTTAAGGAGGCTATACAATGCAGAGTGAAACGAAATCGCTTATTATAACAAAGAAAATTACTATTGGGGGTCGCCGGCTGGAAAGACGAGATAAAAGAGGGTCCCAGGATGAAAAAGGTTGAGAAACTCTGTCGTAGATTATTGAGTTTAAAAAGAGTTGTGGCAAGTTGGTTTTGCTTTCAAAAGTATTCCAAAACAAATATAACCGTTTGTTAGTTCATATTACACTAACACTAATGTTCCATTCTTAAGCGAGATATAAAGAAAAATATGTGGGTCAGGGTTAGTTCATGTCGTTTGTCCTTTCACTCATAAAGACATTTGAGACACATTCGGACCCAACCACACGGTACCGTTAGTGCACATTAGAACATATCACACTAACATTAGTGCTCCATTCATACGTGAGATATAATAAAAAAACTGTAGGTGGGGATAACTCATAAAGAACTTTTAGATGCATGTGGACCAAAACACACTTGATTGTTAGGTGAACGTTAGGACTCCATTCCAGGGATTGTGTCAGGAATTTCAATTTGGGAGATGTGAAGACAAAATTACGTGGGGAGGGGTAAGTAGGATTTTTCAGTATTTCTATCGATTTGTAAAATGATATATAACAAGAAAACATTGGCAAGTTAGAACGACCGGGCCGAAAAGAAATTTTACACCCAACCACGCCGGATTGAAGTAGCATATGCTTCAATGTTAATGCTCCTTTGTTAAATGTGATAGGAGAAAAATTAGGGTGGAGACCAGGGATTCCGTCAGGATTTTAAGTTTGAGGGATGTAAAGTCAAAATTAGGAGGGTGAAGATGGAGTTTTTACACGGTATTAATCGATTTTTTACCATAAGTTTGGGGTGCTCTTGAATATTTGGGAGGTGACGCCCCACAGAAAGGGTCTGGCAGAATCACTGGTAGAGGCTAACAATGTCAAATTAGCTTTATTCATGAAGAAGTTTTAGACGCATCCAAGTCTAACAACAATATTTTCATCAGCCAAGAATATATTTAAAATTATAAGTACTATACGTTATTGTTGTCATGACACCTTTCCTATTGTTCAATTCGGGCCGTTTTCTTTCAATTGCCTGGCGTAATCTCTCTAGTTGTTCAGAGTAGAGTTGAGAATTAATCGTCTGACCAACTGGAAGTAGCTCATGGAGGACGATTCCCTTCCAGTCCCACCACACACACAGCATCACCTTGTTCGGCGTCAATCCGAGCTTCGCGAACACTTGTGACGGCTCACTATCCTTACTTCACGATCTTTTACGCTTCCGATTGTCGTACGTGATCCATTTTTCATCACTGGTTATGACACGTTTCAGAAATGGCTCGTTTTCATAGCGTTTCACCAGCGCATCGCAGATGTTCATTCGGTCGATCATGTTTTTCTCGCTCAACTCATGCGGAACCCATACATCGAGCTTCCTTTTGTAGCCAGCTTTGTATAAATGGTTCAACACAGTTTTGTGGTCAATGCCTAGCTCCATGCCAATATCGACACTGCTGATATGCTTATCTTGCTGGACCTTTTCAAGAATTTCATCAGCTTTTTCAGTGATTGGAATACCAGAGCGTGGCTCATCTTTCACATCAAAATTACCAGAACGAAAGCCAGCGAACCATTTCCGCGCAGTAGATTTTTGTAAAGTCCCTTCTCCGTACACAGCACAAATTTTTTTCACACGCCTGCGTAGCGTTCTTCCGTTTGTCGTAATAATATTGCAAAATATAGCGCTATTTGACATTACTGTTCTCCATTTTCACACGCAAACAACTTTCCAACCACCGCACCAATGTCATTGTTTATACTCTTACAGTAATCTTTCAAACGAACGTTTAGTGGTGGCGCTGTGATCTGTGTTTCCTGAGGTATTTGCAATTGACGCCATCTATCGGGGAAACGCCACGAACTTTTTCCCAGACCCAATATTTACATTGTTATTCTTTAAACAACAGTGGCATCCAGAGAGGGGGCGTGATGCCCCCTCCTTATTCTTTAAAACATTATTTCAACAACTTATTTAAGAAAAAAGCTTCGATTTGTTTTCA
>JAGDQP010070669.1:0-10725 GCA_022664845.1 Lepisma saccharinum
CAATCGAGTTATTCGGGTCAAGTTTTGGACCGTATCATGTATGGCCTGGTCAGACCGGGTCACCGAAATACCAAAGGTTTCCGCTCTCCTCCTGATGCTAAATTATACACTCACATAAAGTTGATTAATGGCTGTCTCAAGATATTTAAAGAGCATATAAAATGTTACGCTCTGTTGCGTGTTTTTTTTACAATACAGTGTAGTGTATAAGTCTTGTCGGCGTAGTTTTATTTAAAATAGTGCCTTCTTTGGATACAAGATACTGACAGTGCCGGAAACAATAAAAAGAAGCGCTTTGTATACGTGCTCAAATCTAAGGACTTGGGTTTGAGATTCTCAGAAATCTCAGACGCCCAAACGTGCTTAGCAATGAAAGAGCTTAGCAAACTTTTTCTAACATACGCCTTGTCATTATTTTAACCATTAGATTTGAGAGAGGGAAAATCCATAAATAGTTCTGAGATGAAAACTAAAACCTTACTTAAAAACGCCACAAAGTTATTAAAGATGAATCTTGTGTACTCTTGAGATTGTTGGTACCTACAGAACCTAACATACTTCTAAACATAGGAGCCAATACTAGTGTTATACTAAATTCTTGGAAATTGTCCTTTCGCGGAATGCTAAGCCTGATTAAACTTTAACAGTGTAGAATGGACTAAGGGGAGTGATGAGAACAGGGACAGTCACCCGTTAGGCTGTAGAGTGTTTCGTGTTGGTATAGGAGATGCTGTCCATTCAGGAAGACGTGAGGTATCCATGACAACAGAAGGACCTTTTCGAGATCAAGACTTTGCCTGCCCTCTCTCTCGTTCTCTCTCTGTGTTTCTCTCTCCCTCTCTTTCCTCGCGGCCTCTGCTCTTAACCTTGGAATACTAAATTCTCGAATTAACTCACACGAGACAGAGATGTTTGTAAAGGCTGTGTTGAAGGGGTGGGAAGAGGGAGGATGCCCGCATCTAAAAGTGTACGCTTGATCTAACAGCATTATTTCTTATTACTTTCAAGCAACTTTTGCCAAAAGTAATTTTCGAGCAAAATACCGCCTTCGTAGCAGCAGGAGACTGGGAATATAACCGCTAGATGAAGATCTCTCTGATGTTTGATCATTAAAGCTAAATAGTACAAGATAAATAATTCCCTTAACTTCAAATTAAATTAGGATTTTGTCATGTCTTATATAAACAAATTTTAAAGGAAATAATAAATCAAAATTTATATAAGCTTACACCTTCCTTGTGATGAACTTGACCCTGGTTCTTCCTTTTGGGGCAACTGAAGCAAATAGTCCAGTCCAATTAATGTTATTCTACATTTTAGTTAAATATTGATTAGATATCTCATTTATCCTTTCTGAGAACATTGGTATTCCACCTCTTGATTATTTCTTTACAGCTTAACTTTAACTAGACACATTCATAATTTTGCAATATCTACAAATTGTAGCTTATTAAGGTTTCATAGAACGTCAATAAGCTGGTCGAGTGATTGCATTTAATTCAATATTTTAGAAACTTAATTGAGTCATGGTACGATGAGGACGTTAAGAGTTTGAACATTTTGTGACACAATTGAAGGCCTACTCAATTTTCCCTACACAATTTTGTCAAGTTTGACTCTTATAGGATTAATCGCTCGTATGTAATGTGTTTAATAATTCAGTCTCATTTCCATGAAAACGGTAAGGATTTAACATTCTAATGTGGTATACGTTTTAATGTTTGAGTCCTGTATAATCATATCAAATTTGAAGAAAATTTGTCTCATTCTTCCGCATATGTAAGGTTTTGGCATTACCATCGAAACGAGAATAAGCTGAAAGTTCGAAGACTAAAACATGTAGCGTGGTGTGTATTATACGAATAAATATTTTGGACGGAATAGATCCAAGCATTCTTACGTAACGTGTGATAAGGTGCATCACTTAGGGTCAGTTCTACAATCAACCACTAAACTTCTCGTCAGCGCTAAGTTGAGGCCAACTCTCATTCTGCGTACTCTCATTGGACAAAATCAGACTTGGGCTCAACTTAGCGCTGACGAGAAGTTTAGTGGTCGATTGTAGAACTGACCCTTAAAGTACCGTTAGCATGGAATCCATACAACTTTTCCCCAATCTCAAACTTCAGAAATCTCGTTCAGTACAAGCACTACTACAATGTGAAAAGTAGATATTATTATTACTCCAGAAACCACAGCTGAGTTTTATTTTAAACGAATGTGAAATGAACATTTACTATTGTTGACTCATTTCAACTACTAATTGGTTGGGATTTCTGCTAACAAGGAAATCCTCAATGAGATCATATCGAAATCTACCCTGAAATTTTGTCAGCGGAACCTACGTCCTATAGAAGGGTAATATACATAGAATTAGCTGTCCATATTGACGGCATGATACCGAGATAGGGGTTGGAATATTTAAACAAAGTATACAAAAAGTGTATTTTTTTATTATTCAATCAGCAGAAGTAACTTCTGCTTCACTTTAGTCCTTGAATAAAACCCTACCGAGATGTAGCGTCACCTTCCACACCGCAGCACTCCTCGTCAGAGATATATTTAGGGTGTCTGAACCACTGAAATTATTATTTTTTGTTGTTGTGAAATCCCAAAAAAATTATTATTAAGAGAACTCAATTTGAGGTGGGGGTACAGATTCCAGACTGTAACTTAAGAGAAAGATATTTCTCGTAAGTTACGTCCAGACCCCTAAATACGTCCTTGGCGAGGAGTGCTGCAGTGTGGGAGGTGACGCTACATGTCGGTAGTGTTTCATTTCAAAATCAAAGTAAAGCAGAACTGGCTTCTGCACATTGCATACAAAATGCACTTTTTGTACACTTCGCATCAATATTTCAGCCCCTATCTCGGTACCTTGCAGGTAATATGGAAAGCTATTTTTTGCATATACCCTTCTATAGGACGTAGAATCTCCTAGCAAAATTTCAGGGTAGGTTGTGATATAATCGCATTAACGGTTTCCTTGTAAGACATGTTAAAAAATGTTCAGACCCTACTGCTGCTGTTGATTCTATTACAAGTGAATTAATTGAAATGCTAAGTGGAATTTATTTTCTTTTTTTTTTCAGACTGAACAAAATGTTATTGTAAAGATCAGTCTTTACTGAAACCACATTGTCAGATATTAAGAAGATTGGTAATGAACAAATACCGTAAGAGTGGGTTTTCTCGAGGTTTTCCAGTTTTTTCCAGCTTTCTCCCACTTGCTTCATTACACTACCCATCATCATCCATACGACCTGAGCCAAAATTGCCTAAAGTCCTTAAATAAAAATTAAAATATTCAATTATTGAAAGTGTAAGATCTCGGGTTGAGCAGGTTTGCACTTTCGTTTTACGTGACAATTCAGCTTCTCTTGTTTTCCACCATTTCACTTGATCTCTTGAACTCTATCTGATGAGGATTACAGAACTTGTTACTTCGACGCCTGTGGATTGTATTGTCGTATTTCGATAGGAATCCCTATGGAGGATTGTATTGTCGTATCCCCATAGGAATTCCTATGGAGATAAGACAATACAATCCCATGCGTCAACTTCTTGACTATTATGGTGTAGATAAAATTTACACTGACAGACACAGCAACAGGTGTTATCTTGGTTTCGTCTAATAACCTGTTTTGAAGTTATTGCTAGCTCAGATTGATGAATATTCCATGGAGATTTGTTCAGGCTAGCTTTCCGTGATACATATGGAATTCCCTAGAAGTTTATTTTGTAATCGTTTTTTCCGGTGTGTATGTGTGTTCTTAAAGAATATTTTTGATTTTTGTTTTATGGTAATTTAATCATATATTTTATCGTAAAGGACATTAGTCCGATATCTTGTTATATTTAATTTTTCAGTGTTGCAGAGAATACAGTTATAGCTTCATGTATTGGTATGAAAACATAAATGCAAATCAATTTCTCTAAGTTTTGTAGTAAACTGAAAGCTTAATATTCTTCAGTCAAGGACTCATACATAAGGACAATAGGTTATTCATTTATCAAAAGAATGAATAAATTAAAATAAGAATCGAATATGAAACAAAAGATAAAAATTTCCAAGCACCTGCGTACAAATTTTAATTGTAATTTCAAATATCACTGTTTCAGTCCGCTTAAAGTTTATTTTGCACAAACCGAAACAAAATCACTTCAATTAATGCATACGAAAGGATACCCCTAACATCTAATATAAACTATCAGCTAGGGTGGAAAATAGCCCTCTTCACCCGGTAAAAACGTATGGGGAGTCATTTTATTCAATTTTGTCCAAATTACGAAATGGAAACGCGGAAATCAATTTTGGTAGCTTTCGTAGTTTTGGCGGGAAAATTGTTTTGGACGGGGGAAATTTTAAACAGGTGAAGAAGGTCTCCATGTTGACAGGTCTTCAGGTCTAGTACCCTCCCTAATTACCCGACAGTCATAAATGATACATCGTTGAAATCCCATGAAACAGTTCGTACGATATATCATTTGTTCACTTTGTACTCTATATTTGGAAGAAGAAGAGGAAATCTGAAAGTTTACGGAAAAATCATATTTTTTCATAATTCACAGGCAATTGGCGACACTTACCCCTACGAAAAAATACAGCGTAGACCCTTGGTATTTCCGCCAAATATATGCAAAAATCAGAAAGTTTGATGCCATACAACATAAGAAAAAGATCGGGAAACCAAAAATTGCCTTGGGGTTAGCTTTTACATTGAACTAGTAAAGCTATGACTTGGGAAATGTTCCCACTGGCTTTTATCCCGCTTCGAATACAACTGCACAAGTGAAACTTGGTAATCCAGTGTGTTGTTCACTCACAACAATTGTGAGCAAAAATGAGCTACTTTGGGTAATTATTGACGGATCTAAGGCGTTTGGATTTATTACAGGTCGTCATTTTTTGAATAAATTACGTAGTAAATATTTGCACCCTCTACTTTCATCATTCTGACCGTAGAACCCATACAGACGGTAAATTACCGCTTAGGTTGTTTTTTCTTGTCAACTTAGGCTGTTTTGTTTCATTATAATATGAGACCCGGAACCCGAACCTTTCAGTTCACACTAACTAGCCTTCTGGATTATCTTTTTTCGTATATGTAATAAAGGAGATTTTCCTCTTCTTTTTGTAATTCCTTAAGTGTACCAGCGTTCCGTGATTCTGGCTTTGTTCAAGCGGTTTGCTGGTAAGCCGGTTAACTTTGCTAGTTTGTTCCGTGAGGCTTTTTGTGCTTATGTTTGGCCAAGGATCCATATGTGTGTATCAACTCTTCTCAGAGTCTGAGGTACTATTTTCTTTCTTTTCGGTATTCCGATTTGTGTGGATTACGATTTCAGCCGTCTGGTAGTAGCGACTGCAGTTATTATTTTAGTATTCTAAGTTTGTCTTTATGCCGTGACAATTTGCGTTAGTGCTCAGCCTGCCATATTCTGACCGGGCTCTTGGCTGCTTGACCTGCGGTATATTGTGTTGGTTACATCTCTTTTCATGTTCCTCTTATCTGTTTGGTTAGTCTCTCACTTGGGGGAGTTTCCCTGATTTCTGGACTTTTCTGGTTACCAGATTTCCTTGTTCAGTTCTGGTAATCATTGCTTCCGTAACGGGGTTTCATTGTAAGTTTCCGATTCATATGGTCTCTAATACATTGTTTTGGCCCTAAAAACTACATTTTTTTTGTTTTTACACTTTTCTCGTTCATTAAATTTATTTGTGTTGTAAATTGCATTGGCAGTTCCCATATGTGTTTACAGGTTGGTATTCAGCATAGGTATATCAGGGTAGGACCAAATATAGATACTGACGTAGGACACAGGAACGGATTATTCCAGTAGCTGTGTCTATTTTTTACAATAATTTCTTTCCCTATATCTTATGAAGTTTTTACATTAGAATCACAAGGTCCGTGTGTAGTGTAGGAGGTATTAGATGGAATGTTTCACATTTAGATTGCACTTTTACCCTTTGCACTATTTATGCTGTGATACAACTTTTTCCGTGGTATGTTCAAGAATCTTTGGTTTGTCGCATCTCCTTAGGTCGAAGATTCAAAAGGCTCCATATGTTGAATATCGTCTTTTGTTTCCAGTTATTTTGGAGTTAGTTGGTTTCTGTCACAAGACTCTCATATGACAGTGTCATAATACGTTAGGCTTTTGCAATGTTTTATTTTAGCGTTATTTGTTTCGTCAGTCACAGTTTAGTAGAGACCTCTTTGCTCTCTTCTTTGTTGTGATGAACAAGGCCCTCCTGCATTTCTTGCCTTTGAGTCAGTTGTTTGAAATGTTGAGTTTGAGTCAATTTTATTCACAATTGTTGCGAATGAACAACACACGGGATGACCAAGTTTCACTTGTATAGTTGTATTCGAAATGGGATGAAAGTCAGTGGTGACATTTTCCTTATTAGCCCAATGTGAAAGGCGAACCCCAAGGCAATGTTTTATTTTCCGATCTTTTTCTTATGTTACATGGCACTAAACTTTCTTATTTTTGCATATGTTTGACGGGAATATCTAGAGTATACGCTGGAAGATTTTTCATAGTAAGTGTAAGTGTTGCAAACTGCATGTGAATTATGAAAAAAATAAATGACTTTTCCGTAAACTTCCAGATTTCTTCTTCTTCTTCTTCTTCTTGTTTCACTACTACTATTTCTTTTTCCTCTTCTAAATATGGAGTACAATAGGAACACATGATCCACCGTTCGAACTCTGTTTCATCAGCTTTTCAACGAGGTATAATTCATATAATGTATGTTCACAAAGCTGAACGGTAGCAAGGGTCTTATTGGGAAAATATCTAGAGACCCTCGATAACAGTAATAAGGAGCTATGAGTTTTGTCTCGGTCTGTACTGTAATGATGCAAGGCAAAGAGTGCAACATAAAGTAATGAAATCTTCCATGGAGACTGTGTTTAACGTTCTATTCGAGATTGATGTGGATCCGAAATTAGGTGGATATTTACGGAGTGTTTTACATGTAAGGAATTGTCCATCCCATTGAGGTTACTAAGTACTTGAACGAGGACCTGTATATTTATTTGTTAGAGGAGTAAGCAAGGTCTTTGATGTAGCACCTCCAGCAGCATCCATGGGCTGTAACGTCAATTTAACATTATCGGTACATTAAAGTGTCGCAAAGGCGAGCATTCGCCGATCTTCTTAACGTTATCAAATTATTATAACCCTGTATGCTTGTGCAATCACTTAATGTAATCTTTCAAGTCGTCATGCTATATTCCTCCCAGATCCTCAGTAGCACACATGCACAAGTGTCTATCTTGAGACTTGGTCGTGTACCTTCTAGCGAAGTTTCCAGGTTCCATTCCATAGAAAGTCCGTGTGACTACTTAAAATGATGAAACGAACACTAGTTGAAAATTTGTCTACTACATTCACGCACTTGTGGAGTTCATATCATAACGACTTCCTGTTATTCGGTTAAAAGGAGAAGTTGCTCTCTATTAAGTAAATTCTCAAAGGGTGTCTAGTTTTCTGTTCGCGAATTTAAATAATGGAACCGCACCAATAATGGACACTTTCCATGAATAGTGTCCAATATTAAAACAAATCATTTCATTAATTGGCAACCTAGCGTCCATCATTGAAAATTTGAGACAAAAAAATCATGGCAAACTTATGGTAATGAAGAGTAAAATAATTTTCCCCAAGTTGAAGTAAAACAACTAACAGAATTATGATATCGCCCTGGGAGTTGTGGAGAGTTTAGCACACTCATTTTCTGCCCGCGTGTTTATGAGTTCAATTTCCGCTGAGAGCTATTGAATGGAGTAGTTCGGAGTCCACTTTACCAAAACTGTAAGTCTCGTGCTTGGAAGCTCACCAACTCGCTTAGGACGTTAATAACAATCAATGAAGGATTTTGATTTCAACAAAGTAATGAATAGTGTGTGTCCATAACTGGATAAGAACTGACTTTGCCGCACCGGTAATGGACACCCCTTGCTTTGTATAACAGATCTAACATGTAAGTTTTTTTTTATTTAAATACTTTTAGTCAAGACATTTCGTAATGGATAATAGTGCAGAACAACAAAAGTAATCGTTATTATAATTTACAATTTTTCTCTTCAAGTATCCATTACTGGTATACTGTCCATTACTGGTGCGTATACCTTATGTTATTTATTCCCAGTGAAGACACTTACAACTTATAATGGTCAGGTTGCAAGAGCTATTGTGTTACAGACAGACAAACAAACAGGCAAGCTGTAGAAATGTCTCACAATACTAGACGCAAAGAACAAAACGTAGCAATGCAATGTAACTCTCTTGTCTAAGAGAAAAATTGTTTCTTTCACACGAAGTCATTACTTGCCATGCTTCAGTAAGCCCAATGATTTATAACCTCATCAGTATCTACGTGTGAATGCACCTGTGCCTCTGACAGGTCCGAATGCGGAAACAGCTTTTGTAGTTGTTTATATGAAATTTATTAGAGAGGGAGAGAGAGAGACATGGACAATAGCCAGCATATCGACAAACCCTGCCGGTTTCCAATAAAGGACGAGCTAACAAGATAATCTAAATTCTAATTGGAAATGCTGCGTAGAAACAGGTAATCGTGAAGAGGGGATTTATTAGACTTCATTTTCGAAATTTGTTACGCAGCCATCTTTCCTAATTAAAATCTTGTTATATAAGTTATCTTTGTAATAGTCTCCGAGATACATGTACTGTTAAATGAGAAAGCTTGTGCATTACAGGTAACTCCCTCAAAGGTTTCTAACCTGAGCCAGTTCAGGGTATATTAAAGTGAATTTAAAATTAATGTTTAGCGAATTAATTATGTTGACTACTACTCCTACTAATATTTGTCTTATTAGTCCAAATTTGGATCGTTTACACATCCATACTAAATATAGTTAATAAAGTAGAATATTCTCATTTAATGTGTAAACTATATGAAACTCCTTACTGTAGCCCAAAAATATTCTTGAAATTGTAAATTAAATTATTAATCTTCAAGTTGCATCAAATGAAATGTCTACCCGCAAAAACTTATTCCCAGATAGCACCCAAACTTGCATCAAGTTTCTACAAGGTTTGGCATTTCAAGTTTACACGAAGTTTGACATTGCAAGTCTGCCAATTTGCTTCAATCTTGCAACAAACTTGCTAGTTGACATTGGACAAATTTGCTACAAATTTTCACGCCAAATTTGCTACATACTTGTCTCGTTAAGGTATATCTCTTCTGTTATATTGCATTATATTTTAACAATTTTTAATAAATATTTTGTAGACGATTCCTTAAGATGAAAGCAGGTATGATAAAAAATGACGTTTCTGTCACGCGCACAAATCTTACTATAACTTTTTAAAATATGACGAATATTTTCTTGATTCTTTTTGCTATTCACAAAACGTCTCGCCTTTCACTCATACACGTTTTATTTTCATTATTTTGCGTATCAAAACTTCTCGCCTTTCACTCATGCACGTTTCAATTTCATTTTAAGTAGTTATCGCCGATCGGCCGTACCTCAGTTGGTAGAGTGTTGCCTTAGCAATCGGAAGGTACTCGGAAGCGGCACCGTATAGCCTGACTGAGGGTTTCCAGGATTTTCCTCAGTCACACCAGGCAAATGTAGGGGATGGTACTTGCAAACTTGTACCTGGCCGACTACCTTCCAATATCTTCTCCCTCAACGTATCCTGGTCTGATTGTAAGATACGTAAAGGCCTTTACGTATCTTTAATGCCTTTACCTTTTAATACCTAAATACCTTTTAATTTAAAGTAGTTTCCTTATGAAGTTCAAGGCTCGAATTCAAATCTGTCATTTTGACCTAGTGTTTTCTCTTGATTTTCGAAAAGCTTCATCAGGGAGACAATGGAACATGAATGTAAGCTCTGCTTCAATCTTCTCCAATCTTCCTAAGGAAAGGTAACAACATCTCACTAAAATGGACGAAAATATTTACTAAAAAAATATCTTATAAGAGCTTTGATGTATTCAGTGGAAGAATATCACTTTTACAAATTATATATGGGGGGGGGGGTGGGTTGCCGTGTTCTCAAACAAGGAAAGCGAATATAAACATTTGCGTTTCCACTGCTTTCTTTAGAACTGAGAATCTATGTTAATAGAAAGGTGTTCGTATGTGTATCCGAGCTCGTGTCTACTGACTGAGAGTGAGCAGCATGGGCTTTAAACATGATTGAAATTGTGAATCAGAAATTAAACTGTGTAATGTGACCTGGACAATAATTGATTTGATATAAAGTACAACATTTACGTGGAGATAGAGAAAAGTACCAAACTCTTGCCCACTTTCTTGGATGTTCAATCTATTGTAATGATCATGACAAGAGTGCGAGTATTGCATTAACTTTTACAAACAATAAAGTACAAAGTTGTGACTCGACAGTAATTTCCTCCATATCACGCGAGAAATATCGTATTTTCCAAGACAAGACAAAAATGGCTTTTTGAAAACACAGGCCTCGACTTCAGCCCTGTCTGCTGTCACATAAAAAGCTACAATTAATTAAATATTTTATAAAAGAATCCCAAGAAATTTGCTTACAGCCTAAAATGAGATACAGTAAACAATTATACCTTGAATTATGCGTAGAAATAGGAGTGTTACTTGCCTAAATTAAAGAAGAACATGTGAATAGAACTCTTATTCATTGCAAGTTCAAAACACGAAATTTGGAGAAAATGTAGATTTTATTTTGCTCTAGTTG
>JAGDQP010070670.1:0-10725 GCA_022664845.1 Lepisma saccharinum
GAGTACATTTGAAACAAAAATTTTGACCCATATATACGAGGGTTGGTCAAAATTACCCAGATCGACACTTTCAACATATCTCAAAGTGTTTACGAACTCTAAGCCGACTGGTAGAAGTCTCTGCCCATCTACTACTAAGCCGACATTATAAAGCACGTCCAGTGGTGCGACAGCGTCAGCGGGGTTTGCTTATGGAGTAGATAACGCGTGTCGCTCAACTGGTCAACTGTGGAAATGAATATTTAGATTTCATTTTAAGCTTTCTACCTCTTTTCGGACTGATTTGGATACATCCAAACTCTACTGCATTGTTTATAAAGCGTAATCTTCTCTTGCCTAACCAAATAATAACCATTTTTTCTTTAAACTTACCTTTTTGTACACGGACATGCAAAGTTTACTGAAAATTTGTCAGCAATATGGATTTAATCTACATAATTTGTAAAATACCGATATATAAAGGGTGGTTCTGGAGATCTGTAACAGAGTCATAACTCAGCTCCTAGTGCATATACATCTTTGAAACAAAAATGTTCACACCAAAGTTCATGTGCGGAATCACACGGTGATGCTTCTGAAATCATGAGCGTCTCGGGAATAACTCTACGGGGGAAAACCTCAAAATTTTAAAAAGCAACAGATGATTTTGCTCTCGTTGAAACAGGCCCTAAATTTTGAACATCTTTTAGAGGAAACGCTTTCCGATAGTTTATACCGTTTGGCAACTAATAATAAATAATAATAACCACGGGCGTTACAGACCAAAAGGTCCTGAGCCGACCTCGACGCCATCTGTCCCCGGTTGGTGGAACTGCGTCCACCTGAGTAACGGGAGTGTGGTCGGTGCTGCGCGCCACCTGACCATGAACAGACATATTATGGGCTTTCTAGACCAAATGATCGTCACGTCTTTATTCACGTGACTCCCCAGTTTGCCACCATGTTAATTTTGACTACCAATTAGGTCTTCTAGTTTCCAAACGGAATGAGCTATCAAAAAGAGATTCTTATCAGAATTGTTCAAAATTTAGTGCTTGTTTCAATGGGGCAAATCAACCCCTGCTGCTATTTTAAATTTTGAAATACCCCTTAGAGGCATTCTCGAGACACCCCTGATTTCAGAAGCATCACCATGTGATTCGGCTGATTCCGGACATGCACTTTGGTATGAACATTTTTTTATTTCAAAGATTTCTGTGCACTAGCCCAATGAAGAAAACAAGATTGGCCCTCCGCTGGGCCGACGCCGGTCAGGGTTGGGTCGCACTCCGTTCCCAATCGTCGGGCCGACTACCCAGAAGGCAGCAAAACCCTTCCAGAAAAACGCACATTTTGGCCGGCGTCGGCCCGACATTCACAGTCGGGCACCAGGCGTTTGCCGCTGTCGGCTCAGCTAAGACGACCCACATATGACTATAAGAAACGTGTTTAGCTGGTCAAATCAAACCATGAATGCTGTCTATTGGTATACTCACAGTTAGTTTCGTTTTATCCGTTGCTCTCAACATGATTTACGGTGTAAATTTTCCAACAGTAAATAATCTCAGTGGCTGCTGTGGGGGTTTGATCACAGGAACGTTCTGCACTTCTCGTTGGTAGCTCGTCGTCTTATCCACTCATCCATGGATTCACATTGTGAGATTGCTGCTGTTTTACGGTATCTGTAGTAACATGCAGTCTGGAATGGAGTTGCTACGCGCTGTTCACCATCATGTACAAATAAAAATAAAGAATACTTTCCTTTTTTCTTTCTTATGTGCAGTTTTCTTCTTTAACACCTTGATCATCTCTGCACTATTAAATTTGTATTTCTCAATAAGTGTAATATGTCGCCGTAGAAAACACACATAGATTAACGCCCTATTAACGAAATTAAATGTTCGTTGAAATATAGTTTAAAATTCAATGTTTTCAACATGCAAACGAGAACATGAAAAATGTAGTTAATTTCATTGTATTTGCTTGCTTTGTATTTTTTTTATATTTTTCACTACAGATTTCTGTAAACATACGAATGAAATTAAGAGATAAATATGTTTTAATGTAATAAGCATATTTTAATATTAGAGAGTTACAGCCCTCGGCCAGAATTTGGCCCATACAAATGCTGCCGCCCATATTTCAGCCTTCGGTGTAGAGTCGGATTCAAAACTAGTGCTAAGTGAAGCACGACGATCCTAACTGACATTTGCAATTGATTTTTTAATCTCTATAATGAAGAAATTAATGTCTATTGTAGATGTATCACTGATTTTAATTGCAATTGTTTACTGATGACTGTCTCAGAGAGTTGGTGGCCCGCCCTCTTCTCGACTATTCTGGGGTCATATTCCCGCCTTGTTAGGACATGATCGGCATTTTCCTTAGTCTAGACCACATTCCAACCTCATAGTCGGGACAAGGGAGGCAAAAAACTTTCCCACCTTTTTGCCAACCATTTTCACAAAATGTACTGATGTGATTCATACACTGAAAGGACAAGTTTAAGCTAGTTAGATCACTCCTAGTTTCGTTCTTCAGGCCACTTTGACACAGGAGTCTTTGCTTAACGCGTCCATTCGGCGTCGGACCGCCGGTGGACCGCCTTTAAATGTGACTTTTTGCCGACTGTCACACCTCCGGCGCCGGGCCGATGGCGGAAAAAAATTGGACCGTCGCACAGTGGTCCCAAACGGAAATCTAGCCGGACAAAAGTCGAAAATGTAACAACAATGAATTCGGTTGACAGTTGCACATTCAATACCTGGATAAGTCCGTAACATGAGACCGTGCTTATTGTGAGATAACAATACACGGTATGGCAGGGAGGGTGCGGGCAAAGTTGAAAATGGCCAGAGGGTGGTTTCGAGCCGAGCAGAATCATCAGAGCTAACATATTTAGTGCACAATAATTATACTGGCTATATAAGTAATGATTAGTTTACGTTGAAATCATCAGTAGGAGATTGACTTAAGCTTAGAGTTATGTATATGACGTGTATATTATGTGTGCAATATTATAAGTTATGTTAACATATATATTTTTATGCAGCATATCATGATATTAGAATGCCAAGTTTGACCTCCGACGTTATCCATCGAGATTTATGTACATATGTGTAGGTACATCTTCAGTCTATTTATTGTGACTATACGTGTTTGCCGCTTCCTGCCGCTTTTCATGTTTTTCGTCGCTTCAGATATGGCCACTCACCCAGGAAGATTGGACATACCACATTATGAATTGTTTGAAGCCTGGTGTAGCGAATCGGAGAGTGCCAATAGAAACAATAGTGTATATAGACATGTGGAACAACAACTAGGCCTACAAATAAATAGAGAGACCAGTGGGTAAGAGCTACCATCGAGTATCAGAAAACGCTGCGACACATTTTGTGCTCACGTCAAGGCAAAATGGGTACAGGCCAATAGATGCAAGAAGACATTTGTCAGGAAACATGGTGCATGGTTACAGAAGGCATTCGTTATTGAACCCACAGTTGTACCATTACCCTCACCAGTGTCCCACGATTCGGAACATGTGGCATTGGGAAGCCCAAGGAAACGGTTTACTGCAAGCAGCAACAAAACGAAAAGAAGACGTGTAGCGGCGTTAACTGAAAAATATACACCCGAAGAATTATCGTACGCAGCAGGAACCAGTTTGCGTGCACAAGGAAAACGCGATGCACCGGAGATGATTGCAGAAATTATTGCTTCCCCGAAGAGAGGGACGAAAGTGAAAAAAGTGTACAAACAGAAAGATAAACAAACGCCAAAACCAATTATTGCTAAACGAGCTCTGGCTTCATTTGTCGACAACAAGATGACTAAAAAACAATACATTGCAATTCGTTTATTAAATAAAGAATATAATGCAAACATTTATCCAAGTCACAAAACAATTTTGGAAGCAAAACGAAAGTGTTACCCAGACAACATCACTATTACAGAGAAATGTGGTGAAATCTGTTTGCAATCACTCCTAAATCACACAGTGGAACGATTGGTTTCTGCGCAGTATGAAGTGATAAAACATTATGTAGAACGTGTGGATACCAATAGTGCACAATTAAGGGTTATTTTTAAATGGGGTTGTGATGGCTCTTCTGGACATAGCAGGTACAAACAAAGATGGACTGAAATACAAGACGACGATGATAGCTACCTATTTGCAGTCTCCCTTCTGCCTGTACGTATGACTGATGTTCACAACGAAAACAGTGGTGATACTATTTTGTGGCAAAATCCAAGATCATCGTCAACCTGGTAATGCAGACCTATCAAGCTCACATTTCACAAAGAGGATCCCGAGTTTATTCTAAGAGAAGTGGAGGATGTGCAATCGCAAATTTCATCGCTGACGCCCACGAAGGTTTCAGTTGCAGGACGTGATCTTCCTGTAGAATCGCAGCTCATCCTGACCATGATAGATGGTAAAGTGTGTAACGCGCTCAGTGAGACCAGTGCTGCATCAGCGTGTTACATATGTGGAGCTAAGTCCAAAGAAATGAACCACTTGGAACAGTTAAAGACGAAAATTGTAAACGAAGAACATATTTCCTTCGGACTTTCACCCCTACATGCGTGGATCCGATGTTTAGAATGTTTTCTACATATTGCCTATAGACTGGACATTAAACGTTGGCAAGTGCAAAACAAAGACAAGGAAAAAGTGGAGCAAAGGAAGAAACGCGTACAAGAACAGCTAAAGCAGGAATTAGGTATCCTAGTTGATGTTCCCAAGCCTGGAAGTGGTACGACTAACGATGGAAATTCCGCGCGTATATTTTTTGCTAATACAGTGACAACCTCAGTCATTACAGGTGTTAACCAAGAACTATTAGAACGCGTATCTGCCATATTACTAATTATTGCTAGTGGTTATACTATTAACACTGAGGCATTTGAAGAATATGCTACTGCAACAGCAGAATTGTATGTAAGCTTGTATGATTGGTATTACATGCCTGTAACTCTACACAAGATATTAGTCCACGGTGCGGTAATTATAAAATCAGCGATCTTGCCTATTGGTGTGTTGTCCGAAGAGGCTCAGGAAGCTAGACATAAAGACCTGCGTAATTACAGGGAGCATCACACCGGAAAGTTTTCTCGCGAGAAGACTATGGAAGATTTGTTGCATTTACTGCTTATTTCCTCAGACCCCCTCATCAGTTCACATAGAAGACTGCCACGATCAGGAAAAGAGGCCCCCTTATCAAGTACTGCATTAAAGTTAATAAAGACATTGTATGCTTCTCATGATGATGATGATAATGATGATGATGACGATGACGATGATGATGACGATCTCGAAGGCAATCACTTTGATGACTAAGCTCTTCATTATTGTGAGTATGATTAATATTGAATATAATACTTTTATTCCATATTCCTGCTGCAAACTATGTACATTCACTTATACTTGCATTTATCCTATTTTGTACGTATGTCTTCATATATCATACGCACGTATTTTTCACATGTATGACAACATAATCTTCCAAAATTTTGTAAAAGGTCCCGTCGATGCATGTCACACAATAAAATTAGTTGTCACAATCAGTAAACATCGTGCTTGCAGTCATACATTAACTCACAGACTTTTGTCCAGCTAGATTTACGTTCGGGACCACTGTGCGTCGGGTTGGGGAGCATTTTCTTTACTAGGAGGAGCTGAGTTATAGCTCTGTTACGGATTTCCAGAAGCACCCTGTATATACTGTATAGGGTAATTTGAAATCAAACATAAAATACGATCTTTTCGAACTCAAACGAGGAATTCACAATGTTTTTTTCCGTTGGAATGGAGCAGCAATATTTTTTTAAATCCTGAGCATAGAGGATATTTTTAATAGTGTTTTTGAATTTTGAAATGATTAAGCCTTGAAAAGTTTTGTATCGGTTTCTCAGATGGATAGATTTGCATCATTTTACCCTTCCTAATTTTGGTATCAGATATAAGGTACGGTCTTTTCCTCAATGACGAAGTTTTGCAAGTGTTTTGTGATGGTATGTCTAACTGACGTGGTCTTGCATTTTGTCCAAACCCCTGTATATATAGACACAACACCAGATTTACGTCTCTATCTCCAGAACTACAAATATTAATACGTTTCTTCTAAGAAAATTCTTCCATTTTCCTATTTAATCAATTGACCCTTATTTTCTAAACATAAACGCTAGCTTTAGACGTCTCTAGTTTAAAAAATACTATGATTTCTAATTTCTTCAAAAATATATTTTTCTTGCTTCGGCGTGAGGAATTCGCCATTCTATTTATGACCATCAATTCTAAATTATTCTGTATACAGGAAATACACTTATGAAAAATCGCACCATTGGAAAGTCTCCATCCAACTAGATGCGAGTTCTTTATAATATGAAACTAACCGTAAATTATGTAGGGTTTAAAAAAAAACAGATAATTGTTCAAATTTTCACATTTTGGGCTTGGATTCCAAATTTAACAATTTAAAACTCGGAGTTAAACTTAGCACAAATTGAACTTCAATTTTCTAACTACACGAAGATTATTATATATATATTTCGAGCTGCCTGCCACAGAAATTATCACATACAAGTATTACTAACTAACTAACTAACTAACTAACTAACTAACTCTATGGCTTATGGAACTCGCAAGTTCATCGCCGCAGTAGCAAACGTTCGCCATTGAATTCTATCCTGGGCAATATCAAGCCAGTTTTCATCACAAACATCTACTTCTCGAAGATCTCTTCTAATATTGTCCTCCCAACGACGTCTCGGTCTTCCCAATGGCCTCTTTCCATCCGGTCTTCCAACCAGGATAGAATATAATCTTCGTTTTTCCCCCATCCGAGCTACATGGCCTGCCCACCTTAGTCGTCGCGATTTCATTATTTTTACAACATCTGGTGAATCGTACAGTCCGTGGAGTTCTTCATTATGCAGTCTCCTCCACTCTCCAGTCATCTCGTCGCGCTTCGGCCCATATATCTTTCTCAAAACCTTATTTTCAAATACACGTAATTTATGTTCATTTGCTAGGGTCGTACTCCAACTTTCGAAACCGTAAAATATTACCGGCAGAATAACCGTTCTGCATATTTTTAATTTCGATTTCCTTGATATTAATCGCGATGTTAGAAGTTTTTGGACTGAATACAAACATGCGTTCCCCGATACTAAGCGACTCTTTATTTCTTCCGTTACCTCATTTTTGCTTGTTACGTATGCTCCCAAGTTTTTAAATTTGTTTACTTTCTCTATGACCTCATCCCTAATTCTTATGTTTTTATTTCCTTCATTTCCTGTGTTTCAGCTTGTTATCATGTATTTTGTTTTATCTATGTTTACCTGTAGACCTATCTCATCGCACGCTTCTAATATACATTATAATATTTTGGGCTGCCTTCCATATCGTTTTAAATATTAACATTTTTGACATTTCAATTGTACTTATCACCCTTTGAAACTCCCAGGTATGAATATTCACCAAAATATGATATTTCGGGCGTCGTAATTTTTTATTTTAAATTTTAACGTTCTTGTTCTGAGAATCGAAATTAACACCCTTTAAAAGTTCAAATATTGAAAAATAGCGAGCATGGATGAATAATCGTTAGAAATTGGTTACTTTGAAAATGTTTATTTACAACGTTCGGACACCAACCATTTCTCGTTTAATCAGTTTGTTGCAGATTTCCAACCAAAGTTGAAAAAAAACTTTTAAATGCAGTTGGGAAATTGTTGGTTGGAAATTGGGCGACATCGCCTACGTTGGTTCAACCGTTTTCCAACGATACACAACGGAATATCAACGTTGGCCGAAATATTTTGAACTACTAGCGAGAAGATCACGAAAATCAAATCTTTAAAATATGAAATTTCGGGCTGCCATTATCTTGGATTTGAATATTGAACACTGCTACCCTTGAAATAGAACTTAGTACCCTTAGAACTTTCTAGATGTAATAAAATCATGAAAATCATATGAACTTCCAAAATATATGTCGCGCTACCGCCATCTTGGATTTAAAAGTTCAACAATTTTAGCTTAGGAAATGAACTCACCACCCCTTTAAACCCCCACATATAAATTTTCACGAAAATCTTATGATAGTTAAGTTACGACACTTCAGTGGCGGCGATGCCGCCATCTTGCATTTCAAAATTGAACATTTTGGCTTCAAAATTGAACTTAGCCCCCATTCAAAACCCCAAATATGAAATTTCACGAACTTCTGATGATATTTAACAATTAAAACCTTTCGCACTGGCACAATCTTACATTTCAAAATTGAATTTTTTAGCTTCGGAAATGAACTCAGGTCTCCTTCGAAACCCCAAATATGAAATTTCACGAACTTCTGATGATTTTTAAAATTATGACATTTCGCGCTGCCGCCATCTTGCATTTCAAAATTATATTCTTTGGACTCAGAAATGAACTCAGGTCTCCTTCAAAACACCAAATATGACATTTCACGAATTTCTGATGATTTTTTAAAAATTATGTCATTTCGCACTGCGGCCATTTTGCATTTCAAAGGTGTATATTTTGGCTTCGGAAATGTACTCGGTGCTCATTCAAACCCCCACATAAAATTGCATCAAAATCTGATGATATTTAACAATTAGGATCTTTCACACTGGCGCCATCTTGGAATTCAAAATTGTATGTTTTGTGCCTCAGATATAAACTTAGGGCCCCTTCAAACCCCCACACATAAAATTTCACGAAAATCTGATGATATTTAACAATTTACGTTTCGCGCTGCCGCCATCTTGGATTTCAAAGTTCAATAATTTTAGCTTCGGAATTGAACTCACAAGCAAACATACTGATGGGGCAGAAAAAACTTCTAAATTTCTTTTTTTGATCATGGTTAGAATGTCATAATATGTGCACATGCAAATTTTGGCAACTCGAGAGCAATTACTTTGGGAGATATCGATGATATAATAGCAAGATTCTTGTTTCTGAAGAGTGAAGAAAGAGTGTGGAAATACCCTTATATTTCTAAAATGCTGAAGGAAATACATAGTAATGGGTAAATTGTTCCTTATTATATTGCCGTTTCGATGTGCATTTGTATGCATTTAGTTTACATTTCGAGCAGAGTTAGTTCGAGCACAGCATAGTTCGAGCAGATTATGTTCGATCACATTCCGCTCGGTCGAAAAAAATATTTTGTGTTTCGAGCGCTCGAAATCCGCTCGTTCCACACCTATATTTGCAAGCTGCGACCGTGGCTAAGTGGTCAAGACCGTCGGCTTGTTGAGTGAAAGAGACCGGATTCGAATTTCATCGGGGGTTAAGTGATTTTTTTTTTCGATTTTTCTTTCACAAAATGCATTGCTATCTGTTCATTTGTTATTAATAATTGCTTTCTTGCATTTTTCGTAGGCGATCGTGGGTTAGTAGATGTTAGGTGCAGTCACGTATTCGTTTCTTGCATTTGGCAGTGGGGATTACTGGCGCGACCGGAACGTTAAAATTAGGAGGTTTCGTTCCTATGAAATATATTTGTCCCCAAGAAACCAAAGGCACGTGGTACCTTCTAGCTCTTAGGTACCAAGTACCCAGTGGCGTAGGTAGGGGGGATATATCCCCCCCCCCTTGACTCCAGCTTTATGAACTTGAAAGGAGAGTATTTTAACAAGAAAAGAATGAAGTTATGTTTGGCAACACATAATTGTTAGTTAAAATATAAAATTAATTGTAAGGGCGGCAACAGCACTATAGCTTACGACCGTCCCGACTCCCGATATAATTGTAAGTTTATTCATGAACAGACAAGGGTCATATTGTACATTCTGCGTTGTAGTTTCACATTTAGATATATGTGGTAAATAACCATTAGGAAAACCAGTAATATAAAAATTCTTTGACAATAATATCGATAGCGCCGTTAAAAAAAAGAAAGAAAAAAGACGATTTCTAGACAGTAACGAAGAATGTAGTAATTCCTGTACTGATAGTCGTACGAGGGTAGAACGGAGAAATTGAAGCAGTTACTTAACAGGCGTCCTCGTTACATTACATATGAATTATAAATTAAAATTACACATTGGAAAGTTTCGGTTGTAAGATCTAATGTGATTTCTCAGATCATAAGGGAGAAGATAAAATTTTGGTTAACTTTATTTTCTATGGGCAATGTTAGTAACTTCTGACTTCGACCTGTCACGATTATACGAGGGTAACGCTTGTTAAATTTCACAAACATCCATGGCCCAGGTAGAATTCGAACCCGCAACTTTGGAGACGCTGGCCTAGTGCCTCAGACCACACGACTACCTCTGTCGGCTATAAGGGGAGAAGAGTCTAACCATTAAAATCAATTATTGAAATTTGCGAGGTTTCAATTAAGCAATTTTTTGCCTGACTAATTGCAGCTGAATGATTTTCTGCATTAGCTGATGAAACTCTTAATATCACCTAGATGGGAAAACTTTGTTGTTAACTACGTCAATAATGAGTATGATTTCTTAAAAAGCAGTTTATGCACTGACTCAGTAACAATCTGGCAGATCTTCCCCTAACGTGGTGTTGGCCGGAAAATTTTGAAGAAACAGTGTCGGGATTTAGCGCAAACGATTTGTCAAATCTGATATATATTTTGGTGTTAATTCCGAGATCTAATTTAGTAAGAATATGATGGAAGTAGCAGTTTGCTGGGAAATTAAATATATATATGTATATATATATATATTGAACACATACTGTAATAGTACTCTTCTGCAACACACTCA
>JAGDQP010070673.1:0-10725 GCA_022664845.1 Lepisma saccharinum
TGCAATACCGTTTTACCCTACGTTTCCTTACCCCGTTTTACCCCACGTTCCCCTATAAAATACCCCCATAAGGTTATAACTCAGTAAATGTAACTCCGTAAAATGTGTGGTGGTGTAAACTAGCAAGAAAATGGCTGATAATTGTGTTGTATGTGTATGTCACAATGTAAAATGTGCAAAACATGCAAGAACTTTGGTTTACTAAAACTCAGTTATAAATTGGCCGCCATCTTGAATCGTAAGGGCTGAAAATAAATCAATGACTCAAATCACTTCTAATAGTATCACTACCCACTGTGCAAAGTGGCACCTTTTCATTATAAAGTGAAGTTTTCTTTTACGTAGACCCTGCACCATGATAATTTAATTCTGAAAATCCTGTTTCTTTGCAACTTTTAGACATAAAATATTTATATTTAAAAAGAGGTTAAAAATAACAACTTTAGACTGATCACACTTTGCGGCTCTTATATCAGGCAACAATACTATTTCAACTCTGAAGTTTGGCAAAAGAAAAAAGGGAAAGGTTCGCAGTGTTATCAGAGGATTTTCATCTACCCTACGTAAGATTTTTTCGACTAATTACTTGTACGATCAGACATTTTCCGCCTGTCCAACATCAAGTGAAAGAAACGGCAGCGACTTCTTTCTCTTGTGTAACTATTGCTGGTGGGGTTTTATGTGATTCGATGCTATCCCTAATTGAACATTTTTTGCAAAAGTTAACAAAAAGCCGTTCAGTTCTGAAAATTGCGTAATTATTAACTCAATACTTTTTAACCAATTGAATTTCTATTTGTTATTTATACTTATACCACCAGCCTGAGCCTCAGATACCTTAAGGTCTTAAATATAATCCGAATTGAGATACTTACTTCTCCTTAATTACTAAACGACTTTGTTAAAACAATTTAATACATGTTTCATATCTCGAAATATTGTGCCATTTTAATAAAGAAGTGTTTGAATGGTCACGAATCACCGGAAGGTCTGTTTAAAAATATTGATTTAGATCAGTAAAACAGCAAAGCTCATTGATTTCTAAAGCAGTAGATGAGTGCAGATATACTATGGAGGGGTCGTGGTATGATGTCGCTAAAATCCGAATCAAACATAATACATCTGATAGAGCATGGTGAAATATAAAGAATACTAAAAAATATAAGTGCAATGGACAAGGAAGAGCTAAATCTCGAAATTCACGGAAATAAAGATACTATTGGTGATTCAGAACAAAGTGCGTTACTTTCGCCAGGTGATTCCTGACATAAAAACAAGTAAAATGTTTTTATGGACATAGGTAAAATTCTCCTTCATTTTGGATATACAGCGTTTCCAACTTCGAAACCCAAAGTCGACGCCTAAGAATGGAAACAAAAGGAATAATTGTCAACAAAGCAGAAACAATGTATTTAATGAATAGTTTGTTTGTATAATTTTGTTTATAACAGCATGGTGGATATCACAAGTGAATACACGTCAACGAGTTGTCAGTGTTTCCAATGCGGTATAGTGTTTACATTTTTAAAATAGTACTACGTCGTGTTATGGGGTATTAAGTATCTTTTGGTGATGATAAGCAACATAATGAAGCACACAAAGGAAATACAAAAAAAAATACGTAGTTTGTATTAGATCGCGAAAACCATCGTAAGGCGTCGACTTTGGGCTGCAAGATAGGAACGTCTCCAAAACGAAGTGGAATTCATCCGTGTTCAAAGGAACCCTTTTTTATTTGTATCGATGACAGGAACCACCTCCCGAAACTAATGCACTTTGTTCTGAATCACCAGTATTGTCTTTATTTAATTTCCATAAATTTCGACGCTTAGCCGCTCCAAGCCCCGCTCTCCCTTGTACAGCGCACCTGAAATTTTGGTATTCTCCATATCTCATAATGCTTTATCAGATGCATTCGAATTTTAGCGACAACATATCGTGACCCTCCCTTGCTAGTTTGACAGTAAGATAACTGACTTAGAAGCAAACATACTGATGTGGGAGACAAAATCATCTACATTTCTTCCGACATGATTAGAATGTCAAAGAATGTGCGCATAGAAATTTTGGTCGTTCGAGCACAATTGCTTTCGGAGATATCGATCATATAAAAGTTGGATTCTTGTCTGCGGAAAGCGATCAAAAGGTGTGGAAAGACTCTTATACTTTCAAATTGCTGAAATACATTGGAAGTAAATATACAATAATGGGTACTGGGTGGTGGCGATACCTGTTGAGGATATTGTCTTTATCGCCGCCATCTTGAAGTCCGCCACATTGAATCTCGATTGGTTTTCTCAAGTGGGAAAGGGGTCGTGTAATACATCATTCTGAGCTAAAATTGTACGGAAGATATTTTTTTATGTCAGTTTTCCCGTAAATGAATTATTGTGGGTAATACTTTTTTTGGCGTTATTAAGAGGTAAATATGCAATAGCCGGGAAACACCCATTTGAAATTTGAAGTTTGAACAAAGGAAGGGAATGAAACAAAAATGCATATAAATTGTTCCTGGGTATAGTGCTCTATAAATATGAATTTATTAACTTTATGTAGATCAGTTGGATTTACTTTTCTTCAATAATACCTAAAGATGTTTAATTCGTTTAAGAGCAAATGTATTTCATGAAGATCTTTTCGGAAATGGCTAAGAAAAACAGCTTGAAATACCATTTAATTTCCTTAATTACTCTGTTCTAGTAACTCGTTCATTGAAAAAAAGTTAATTCCATGTGTACTAATTAAACCGAGTAATTTAATTTTACACATTAATCTAACTTTAATATCTAGTCATACAATTAGCACCTGGGCATTATTAAAAATAAATCCGGTTTTTAGTACTGGCAAACTATTTTATGAAGTTCCCTTTTGTTTATCTGTTTTAACAAATTTAGTGTTTACTAAGGTTGAAAATATCTGTCAATGTTGTCTCCACCAATGGTATTAACAACGCCATCGGGATTTAATTACGAAATAACTTCATTTACTCGTGTTGATTTATCAAAAGCGTTTGACTTTGTACCATTTATCTGTTTGCATTAAGTCACGGTTTATTTATATATTCCTGCTGGGTGTCGTTAATATAGTGTGCTGGTGACTGTGTACTTGTGTGTGAGAGTGTCATCCGCATAGAGCACAACAAAGCGCTTATGTTTTTGTAACTTCGAGGCAAAATCACAATTGTTTCAAATTAAACGGTAGATTGAGCAGAGAGAGAGAGAGAGCGCGATAAATGGAGATTTCTCTCTTGGTTTCTGAAACTGGCTTTGTGGTTGGGTATGTGGATGTTCTAATCTAAGCGTTAAGTACATCTTCAAGTTTAATATTATACAACCTCAAAAGGATCTTCAGTACTGTATTCGTTTATGCATTTTTACAAAGAAAGGATAACGCGTATGCTACTACACTTTGCTAAAAGGGTATTTCAAATTTTGACGTTACTTGTAAATGTTTGAGAGGAAAATATGGTTTTCAAAATATCAACGATTATTCACAAGATGTCGAATACGACTGATTCTTGCATTGTTAAACTTTAATAAGAATCTATTTATAATGAGAAATCGTGAAGGTTTCCCCTTGCCTATAGTAGTAGTAGTATCTTATTCCAAATTGTTCCCTTGTAGAAAGTTTTACTATGTTTCTGGAATTCAGTGTTGTTCACTTATGGTTTCGCACTCCTGTAACATTACAGATCACAAAATGTATATTTTAAAAGCGTTTTATAGAAACTTATCAGAATTTTTTATACATACAAGAATTTGTAAATAATCATGCGCGAGAACGATATTGTGTGTAGCTTTCTAACCCAAATGCTTTAAAGAATTAATATGGGAATACGGAATTCACATGAAGAAGGAAAGACAAGAATATTAAACATATTGTCAGGATTTTCAGGAAACATATTGCAGGAAAAGAAGGAACTTTCTGTTTAATTTGGTTGTCAATAATAAATAACATTATACAGAGAATAAGGTGGTGTACCGTCTGTAATAAAATTAATATATTACATATATTCAAGTCAATTGTATATTATTTATTGTTGTTAACTGAATTATTATATGCATTATCTAATGTCAGTTATATTTCTCAATGCAAAATGCA
Source organism: Lepisma saccharinum (assembly GCA_022664845.1). Classification (NCBI taxonomy): domain Eukaryota; kingdom Metazoa; phylum Arthropoda; class Insecta; order Zygentoma; family Lepismatidae; genus Lepisma; species Lepisma saccharinum. The sequence goes on from JAGDQP010070673.1 coordinate 4,102, forward strand.
CAACTTAATAGAAATAAACTAAGAAAGTAAAGCCGATCATTACTAATCAGGTTGCTTACTATAGTAATCAAGCCCTTGTTAGGTTAAGCATTTAAATCTAATTCATTTAAACTTCGTATCTATGAATCTAAATGACTAAAATATTTATTAATTTTGTTCCTGGTGCTGGTATAAATATTGCATAGTTAAATATACTAATTGTTAAACTTCTGAACCTTACAATTAAATTAAATTTTGACAGCAATTTAAGATATATTTGTTATCTTGTCTGGCTTAGCGGTTCCCCATGCATGTGTTTTCTCGACGTGTCTTTTTTTTACAATGTATTATATTTTGTATATTGTTTTACCACCTGACATAGCTGCTCTTTGGAGCAAGAGGAAATAAAACATTTACCCCCATTTTCTGTAAACAATTGGAACAATCGCATTATTCATGTAAGTTGCACAAGGAATGTTTTGCTTGAGATTAAACAAATAAACAAGTGGTTTCTGCGGAGGATATAATTTGTTCTGGATCAAACTTTTGGAATTAGCCAATGTCTAATGACATTCTTTGGTCAAATGGGAATGAGAAGGTTGTTCCAATTTCGATTATTTTATATCAAACAGTTAGGTGAGAAACATACTGAATTTGAACTTGAACTTTATATTGTAAGAAACTTTTTCGACCTCGTGACCCAGATCCACGCATTGACATTTCTTTAGTATTATTATTCTATGATATTTTAAATGAAATCTATATTGCCATTTATTTTCCAAAATGTTACTTCATTAATACTAATAATTTGGTATTATATGTTTAGTTTCTCAAAGTTATTAACAGAAACGTGCACAAAGGTTCTAGAACTATGCAATCTATACAATCTGAAACTCTAACAAAAATTAACTAAGGTGAGCCTTAATATTAATGTTGATTACCGTAGATATAAATTCATGAGTTAAATAACAGTTGAACTATCGGGTATTCCGAATGTTACGCAGCTCGAACGTAACTTTTAAACGCATTCACCCAAAAGCCTTATTCTTACGCTGAAATATAGTACTGTATATTCAGAAAATTTTTAACACATTAACCAAAGAAACTTCAATCCTCACTGCGTCATTCTTGTTAACAAATGTTACCAGAGTTCAAACAATATAATTTGCAAACTCTCTATATTTTTTTAGATGTTTTGTCATGTCTTTCTCTTCATAACTTTTGGCACTTTTCTTTCTGATCCTATTTTATCTTATTCGCCCATCTTAATGTTCTGTCTTTCGCAAACTCGTCTAATACCGGAATATTCACAACTTGTGTTTATTGTAACTCCAGTCAGTTTGGCACTAACTTTCTACAATGGCCCCAAAACAAAACTTTCAAAGATTAAAACAGGAACATTTGAACGCCGATTATCAAAATTATACAGAAAGCTAAGGAAAAGCTCAATTTCGCAAAGGAAATTACGATTATCGAGTTTTAAAAAGACTTTCGTTAGTTGGGTTATTTTATCTTTTTTTTTCTTTTGAAACTTCTATGATAAAACCAAAAATGTATAAGAAGTCAAAAGACACATATACAAACACCCTGTATTCTCTAGTTACAAACATGTTGATATCACCGTTAAGTTTCCACCTCTTCAACGTTCTATTCAAAGTTATATGAACGATTAAACGTTTAAATTACACGTTGATAGCACCGTTGAATGTCCACCTCTTCAACGTTGCATTGAAAGGTGAATCAACGCTTAAACGTTTAAATAACATGTTGATAGCACTGTTGATCCAATTACTTAACGTTCGATTCAAAATCGTATCAACGATTAAACGTTTAAATAACGGTGTTGCTACGTTAGATGAACGTTAAATTTTCTATGTGTGTTACTGGAGACCCTATTGATCCTCTTAAATTTAAAACATGAAAACTAGGGTTGAAAACAGAAGTTTTGTTGGATGATAATTCTAGTTTGATTGTAAAGACGTAGTAATTATTCCAGTTTATATTGTTTTAATCTAAATTGTTAACGTTTCTAAACTGTTTTCCATGCAAATAGAAAAGAAGGACGAAAACCTGGTCACTCAACCTTCCTTTAGAATATCTGTTGTAAGTATATCTGCCTGTAAGTAATGTTCTTTAGTACTTGAAAAATATTAGTATTACTTAAAAAAAAAGAGTTTTCTGTTAATTCTAGTCTGCTATTTCTTTGTCAGACAGGAAATAAATAAATGAGAAAGTTTTGAAGTCGTGAATCACTATTAACTAATCCTGACAACTTTGACACTAAGCACAGGTACTTGTTTGTCTTTGCTTCCAATTAATTCCTGGTAATTAGTTTGGTAACTGAGAAGCAAATACATCAACTGGATCAGCAAACACGTCTTGATTTAAGTTACAACGTAAACATTCACGAGGTCATGATACTAGATACTGCTTCAAGAAGATGGCTTGCTACTGAGGGAAATAAGTTAGTTATTGATTTCTTTTAAAACGAAATCATGTAATTCAAGTCATATTATTTATATTATTGGTCAGCATAAAGATAAAGAAATTAGGGTAACACTATCTCAGCTTCGGTGTAACAAAGAGGACATTTCATTAACTTCTGTTAATAAAGAGAGTAAGAGCGCTGATTTAATTTATCAAAGCAGAATAAAAGAGCGAGAAGGAACAGGGGAAGAGAAGGAGTAATAATTATGTATACTTTAAAAAAAAAAAAACTCTTGGACATTTTTGTACATACAAAGTAGCTCAAAAGTTCATCATTTTTGTATAGATACCGAAAGCGTACACAGATATGAATAAGCGGGATTATACAATTTTGTCTGCATTTAATCTGCTATTCTGCTTTTGTAGGAAACTAGAAAAAGAATAAAACAAGCTTTTCCTCGGCTAAAGTCTTAAAGAACTAACCTGTGAAGCCACAAGACAATGACTGTCATTTTCGCCTCAGATTCAAGAAGTGAGAAAGCCAGATTTCTATCAAGTCGATATGGAGGAAAACAGGTGTAAGAATCATATAAGTAGTAACGGTGAAAAACAGAAGTGCAGAAATTCACATTTGGAAGGAAGTGATAAAGCCGTCAGCACGTCGCGTAGACATTGTGTATTTATTTTGGAATTCTTGGAATAGTTTTGAAACTCTTTAATTGAGAAACGAGATCGAAATAGTCGAGTACTACCGATTCAAATGAAATCAAAGGTGCGGATGTGAAATATAAATGTATTGTAGAGAGGGTAAAAACGTTAAAGAAGTGGTTTAACACATGGGTTTGAAACATTACATAAACAGAATCTCATATTATTTGAACTTTAAAAAGTAGACCTTTGTATCATAGGACTGTAAATGACGATTCTGATTTAAATAACATGGAGGTATTTAAGTAATGTTTATAATTAACGATTGTGTTTAGCAGTTGAGAAATTGATTTGAAATTAGGGTCTAGATCTCTTTGAGTCGGAAGGACGTTTTTCATTTTGTAAGATTACGATATTTTTGTAAGACTCTCACGATATTTTTGAACTATATGCACTCAGTCCGTCCGGAATTTGATTTTAATTTAAGACCTTTAGGCAACTTTGGCTCAGGCCAGATGGATGATGATGATGGGAGAATTGGTGGTATTAAGAAAGTGAGAGGAAACCCGAGAAAACTAACGCACACGATCTTTGTTCACCACAAAGCCAACATAGCAAGAGCCGGAATCAAACTAAGGACCCCACACACTAGAGGTGAGCGCTCTACCACTGAACCACCGCGATCCTTAGTCTCTATGGCGCACTAGCACAATGCAATTAAAAAACTACTACCATATACTATGAATTACTTTGCAGCTTTCAATGTGGTATCTTGCATAATCTTTCTACATGGTATCTAAACCCAAATCTAAGGTAAATTTCTTTTTATTTGCATTTGTTTAGGTGCTAGCTTACCATGCAGGCTGAGAACATATAACTAAAGAAAAACATCAAGAAACCTTGTAGCTTTACAATATTAAAACAGCCACATAAATTAAGATATCTGAACCTTACTCTGAAGTACTTCCTTCGAGCTCTCCCTATTTCTCGACATATATAGTGATTTCTGATAATTCTTTATAAGGCTGTAACAAGCAGGATGTTAGACGGCACTGAAGAAGCCATTGCTCTACAGTTTCCTTAATAAATGTCTGAATAAGTTCCTGATTAGTTGTTTTGTTCTGTCTGGACTATCCAGCCATTCTGGTAAGGCCCACATACGAAGCTTTGCAAAGAGAAACATAACTTATGTTGTAAAGTGTGTATATAAATATAGAGGAGAGAACCGACAGTAGCAGTCTTTGTTCGCTCTTTAACTTACATAGAAACAGGAATATATATTAAGTTTGAAAAGTACTTGAACCTAGCAAACAAATACACATTACAATCTCTGCAAAATAGAAAAGTTAATTTTCCTTTATCTTTTCTACCCAAAGTATTAAATAGTAAGATTAATTCGGAAAGTTTATGGTCAGAAATAGGGTAGCACGTCCCACACTATTACTCGCCCTCACGATGCAGTTTTCCACCTTCCGATCCAAAGAACCAATGCATTAGATATATCGCCTATTAGGAGAATGCGCTTACATAATTGTGTTCTTAAAACATGTCGTGATATAAACATATTTAATCTAAATGTAAGTAAATTTCATTCGTATATAAAGTAATGAGTTATTTATACAGAATATGTCATAATGATTCTCCAAATGTGTAAATTGCGTTATTGTGTTTTAAATATACCATATGAATGTTGAACACCGCAATTGGTATCTAACCTGTCATGTTCAATTAATATATAAATAAATAAATAATTGTCACTAAAAATCTTTGCCTATCACAGTGTGTTATTGGTCAGTAGGGTTGTCTAGTGAAGTCCGTCATTAACTGATCCAATTTTCGAACCTACTGTTAATTGGAGTAACGCAGTGGAGAGAGCGCGTTGAGTGTAGAAATATTGAATGCATGTGGTGATTGTCAGTTACCCGGCCATGAAGAACAGTGAGTATGTGTAAAATCCTTTGTCAAATTGCACAAAACTTTCACAGAGATCTTCCACATATTGCATGAAGCTTATGGTGAGGAATGTTTAAGTCGAGCATAATGTTACCAATTAACCCAGTAAATAAGGGGTGTCGACTGAAATAATTTATAAAAAGGCTATTTTTTTTTTCCTTAGAATTTGCTCTTTGTTACTTCGCAAATGAAATCCCAAAAGTCGCTTAAAATCCTATGTGCGGGTCACCTCCAAAACGGCAGACAAAGATGGCGGCCGGACCGTCAACACACAAACAAGGAAATAAAGGTTTGATGTCGAGAATTAGGAGAAAGATTAATTTTGTCGAGTTGTTACATCACTACTAAAGGTGCAATTTCCCCAAACGTCCCGTCCCCGCCCCATTTTTAACTTACTACTTCCCATATCCTCCCGGAACTATAAATTTACAGATTTTCAGAAATTGTATCATATATACGTAACCAATGGACATAACGACATGATTCCTTTTTGTTATAATTCACATATAACAGATTACAAAAATGTTTATCATGCGTTTTGCGCTATTGCTAGTAATTTTGCCGTAATTTTGATCAAAAGCGCAAAATAACGATATTTTGCTTTTAATATTTACACATTTTACGGTGGAGCTTGTTTAAAATTCACAATACCAAAGAATGTTCGAGATAAAAGTTGTTGCTTATTTCATAAGCTTTAAAATGATGTATGTATCAATATTGTTGAACAATTTGTGTTATCTAATGACGTAGAAATGAGACACGACAGCACGCGGACAATGCTTTACCTTCTACGTGTGCCCCATATCCCCATTAGGCAGTTGTGAGCTCTGGACGATTATGACAACTTGCCTTTTGTTGTGTAGTGGCAAGTAAAATAGATAACGATATTTTGGATGCCTCTTCATGTGATATATCAGGTACCCAGATAGCATGCAAGCTTGCAACAAGGATGTCAGTCACTTACTATAAGCTTGTTAAGCTTGATATTGTGTTGAACTTTATAAACAAGCATGAAACAAAATTGTTGGACTGGGCTGTTATCTGAGCTTATTCAAGCTTGTTGCCAGCAACTATTCGAGGAATCTTGTCAAACTTTAAATTTATTTGATTTTTTGTTTTACTTCCACTGTCGTCTCAGGGCACTGAAATTCCATCACGTGCCAGGCCCATTTCGACGTAGTCTAATCTTCTCCAACCCTTTTACTACAGACGTCTCTTGCGTTCTGATGGACTAAGTATAAATAGCGCTTCGAAGGCAAACTAGGGCGTGTGGTTCCGTGGTCTAGTTACTACAGCATCGTATTGATGTTTAGTGGCCGTCCTTACAATTCCTAGCCAGGACAAAGTTTTTGTTTTGTAAGAAGTACAATTCATTTTCCTTTGTTGTCCTGGTCAACTATTTCAACCTTGATTTTTGTGAACTAGACTGCTTGGTTGAAGATTGTATAAACCTTTTGGCTTAAACTGTTAAGCTTGCATTAAGCTTTTTCACTTATCAAAATAAGCTTCATTAGCTTTCGATTCAGGTCAAAATCGTTTTGTGGGTAGTGAAAAAGAGAAAGGAAAAACAAGGTACTGTAAAGTTTAAGCAATTTCTTAGCTCAGGAAGAGCAAATA
>JAGDQP010070674.1:0-10297 GCA_022664845.1 Lepisma saccharinum
AACCCCCCCCCCCCCTTCTTCCTTTCTTAAGTTTAAAGTATTTTAACTATAACAAACGGCTTGTCAATAATGATTAACATTAGAAACCTGTTCCTTTCTCCCAGGAACTTAGCCAATTAAAAATAAAGTTAAAAAAAAAGTTTCAATGAGATGTCTGTGAACTCTGTGTTATTAAGCCTTGGTACATAATCAAAAGAATCAATTTATGTTCTCCGGATTCTCCCACTCTTTGCATATGCGTCGGTGCACGTGATCCATTATGTCACCATCTCTACGGCAACTACTCGTATCTCACGATATGAGGTCACATATTTACATTGCCGCACCACTTTTCCTGCGACGTTGTTGTTCTCCCTCCCTAGTAACCCCTTACTCGATTACGCGACACTTGGGTAGAGCAGAAGGAAGGAACCGAGTGAGTACACAGTAGGCACTCCCAGAAGCAAAGCATCAAATGCCTGCCAGGCAACAACTCCTCGAGTCGTAACTTCACCGCGAAGAAAACGTTGACAAGCAAAGTAACAGCGAAAAAAGAAGAAAACAAGGTAGGGGGAACGAAAGAGCAATGCCGGTAACTCCAAACAGAGACAAGCGGGAATAATGAAAGCGCACCGGTCAAGTTCCTGCATTGCTGCTGCAACACATCACACGTGAAGAAAACAGCGAACAGGTTCGTCTATTTCGTTTGGTGCTGCCTCTAAAACATTATTTCTGGCATCCTGAGTGTGCATGTGTGTCAGTGAAGTTTAGTGACGTGTATATCTATTATAAACAAAGGCAAGCAGTGGTAGACATACATGTGTGTGAGTGCTGCATGATTGAGTCTGTACGTGTAAAGTGCGAGAAACTCTCATACGGTACATGTGATGTCGGGAAGTGTTATCATCTTCGTGTTAGTCACGCCCACCTGTAAATTTAGAAGAATGGTGGAGGTGGTTGGAGGACAACAATGGCCATGTTAATATGGAACTCGGTTGTGGTGTTACTTGTGTTTTGTGCCGCTGCACCAACGTGCAGTATTCTCTCACCACCAGACACAAACACCTTGTGTAAGTTGGACTACTGTTCATGCGACTCATCGTGGAGCAGAATAACATGTGATTGCGCAGGAAATGCTCAGGTAACTAACTTATATAGTTCACTTCACGCTTTATACGATACACAAGTTTTTCTTTTCATCAAACAATGGTAGGTTGAAATTTCATACATAGTTCAATCTTTGCAACTCGAGAAACCGCTAGGAACTACAGCCATTCTCTTCTGCGGTGTCATCTACTACCCCCTTTTCTCCCCATCGTTAACGATAAGGCCAGGTAGAAACACGAACAAAGGAAAGAGGTTCCTAGCACACCTGAGAAGCAACTTCCTCTACTTTCCTCAAGCATGAAAAAATAACAGGTTTTAAATTCTCACGAACTGACAAAAACACTAGTAGGTCTATAAGTGATTTGTTGTCATTTGTTCATAAGCAATTAGGAAGATCCTTTCAATTATATATCGAATAACTTATCTTTCTTGTTACGTAAACTGTCATTAATTGTTTTTTTTTTGCCTTTTGACCTCGGTGTCAAGGGCAAACCAGAAAACACACACTATATTTAACTTTTTAATGCTGTGAATCGTATACTGAACACCTGCGAGTTCCTAACCCATGACTCCAGCAGAGAACTCCAAAATGGTACATATTTAGTGGTTTTGACAATTAGTCGTACATTTTTATAATAATAATAACCCTTTTCGCGCCTTTTTAACTGCGTGTTTTAAACAAACATTTTGATATGTTTCTGATCCACGTCATGCAAGATCTTAGCTTTTAAGGACGGGCCCTACAGTTTTTCTTTAAAGTGTAAAGAAAAATAAGAAATCAACTATATGATAAGTTTACATGTTTGTCTTTCTATCACCAAGAACTACTTTAAAAACTAAACTCTACAATAATTTACGTAAAGATAAATTCAACCTATTAATAAACAATCGGTTAGTAGGACCTATAGGGAGAAAATAATGACTGGCTAGAATCTCTGTAAGCAAGGTGACCTGACAGTGGGTTGCCCCAGAATATCAGGCAAAGAGGCAACCCATCTGATGAAACTGGTGACAGCCTACAGTTTTAAGAAGATTTCGAACCACTTGTGTCCCACCAGGAATCGAACCAAAGATTCTCCCTTGATTTCAAGGTGAGGAGCGAAACCATGCACCATCTTCTGGGAATCACTACCGGAAAGTAAAAAAGAAGAAAGAAAAAAACTTTTATTTCCAGTCCACATTGCATGAGGAGAGGGGTGTATATCGTTGATCGCCTATCATCCATTTTGTATTTAGCTGTGAATTACCGTTACTTTGTAGCTGATGGAATATATCATAGCTATACTCGGTCAAAGGTTGTCTTAATCGGCCGACATTTTTGTGTGTGTGTGTGTCCATGCATTTATTCTTCCGATGTAATTTCTAGATATAATCCGCCCCTAATAAAATTTTACAATACGTAAGAATTCAAATTAAATTTTTCGTCCTGATCCATGCTCCAGAAACGGCGCACCATTTATTTTAAGCATAATGTCACTTCACCCCACCACCCTCACCTCCAAACTCCTGACCAATGTAACCAGAGAAATGCTGAAATAGTCTGTGTGTGAATGCGATCCGGAAGATGTAGGGCTCCTCGAGGGGAGGGGATAGAGTAATTGTCTGTTCCAGATCAGGGTTGCCAAGGTAAAGAAATTTGGCATGGACCGAAGCCATGTGTTCTTTTTCAGGAAAATGCCTGTATTGTGATCCGTGGAACAGCACACATCTGAAAACTTCATTACATAAGTTCCATAGGGAATTCCTCTCTTATCTTGTACATATTTCAACATTGGGAATTTGTAAGAGGAATTTATTGTATTTACATTTGGAAACTACACAGAAGCGCCGCAACACACACACACACACAGACTTTAACAGTACACACCATACATTTAGCTATTGGCCATCATGCCTGAATTAGCGCAAGTAAAAGTGTAGCCCAAGAAATTATATGATTGTATTCTGCTAGGCATTTTATCAAGCTCCGGTAGTCTAGTGGTCACGGTCGCAGCTTTGACATCGGAAGTGAGGAAGCATGAAGGTTCCATCTCTTGACTGACATTTTAAAAAGAATATGTTTTAACTTTTACCGGACGAATGCCCGATAAAACTTACAGTAAGGCACAGGCCACTCTTCTACAGACAAGAGGAAAAGTTAACCTCAGGTGTTTTAAAGCACAATAATGTAAAATATTTTAAAATTTCCGATGCATTGTTCAGATCAGTAATATTTTATTTCCCCTTGAATTATATGCAACCTTGTGCGGAAGAAACGATGCTGGTGGAGTAACTGCAAGATGTCAAGCGTGAAAGGAGCTTGGTTGTTGCCTTTAGGCACTTCAGGCTCAGGCCTGAGCAGAGTGAGGGAGAGGATGTTCGAAGGTTGCCGGCTAAGGCTAGTTAGCAGGTACGATTCTGGCATTTTCCTGGTATGACTCAGGAAGAACCTTAGGATCCGTTCGCTGGTGTCGAACCCAGGACCTTCCGAATGTGAAAGCAACGCTCTACCAACTGAGCTACAGCCGCTCGGTATTTATTTACTTGAATTACAACCTGTGTGATGTTCAGCAAACAAACAAAAAAAAAATGAAATTTACATGCACTTTTAACTATACTATATTCTGCTCTGCAAACTTCACGTGAGTGACAGTCTTACGTCAGTTTGTTGATGATGTAATCATTTGAAGGTGATATTCAGTCATCACACCTAAAATATACTTTGAGTCACTGAATTCAACTATCATCATCTGTAATGATGGTCGTTTCCTGTTGACATCAAATGTGCAGTGTAATTATTTTTTACAAGAAATTAGTAGTGTGGTGATCTCTGTATATTGTATATGCTAAAGATGCGTGAATCATCGCAGCATTTTCTTCAGGGGTAAAACCGTCTGGAGAGTAATTTTAATGTCTTGCAAAGGCATAAGAAGATTATCGGCCTCGGTTTCTCGAGTATTTCAAAATGTTTCGTCCGGGCAGAGGGATTGATCGTCCCGGTCATCTTCAAATAAGGAACACGGGTTGATATTTTATGTAGTGCCAATCTGAAGCCCACGACCGAGACCACTAGGTCACAGTGGCACATGAGAAGAAATAGCGTACGTGTTACACCTGGGTGGGCGAGTGGTTTCACTCATCATCTTGCAATCAAAGGTTCTCGGGTTCTATTGAACACAACAGGTTAGTTACCTAGTTCAGGTTCATTATACATATATGACATATTCTACAACATACTATATGTATACATATTTGGAGCTTTATGGTGACATTGTCTGTAGCAACAACTCATTACTTCATATAAACAATGAAGTTCACTCATATTGACATTAAATATGTCTATCTCGAGACATGTTTTAAGAATACAATTCTATAATGAGCACATTCGCCTCATAGGCGATATATCTAATACATTGGACCTTTGGGCTGGGAGATGGAAGACTGCATTACGAAGTCGAGTAACTCTTTGCGGGACGTGCAACCTTATTTCGGATAATAATTTTTCTGAGTGAGTTTTACTATGTACTTAGCTTGTGTAGAAAAGATAACGGAATATTACCTCTTTTATATTTTCCAGAGATTGGAATATATACTTGTTTACTAGGTCCAAGTACTTTCCAAACTTAGGTTGTGTTTCTTTGTATGGGGTACAGGACAGGGTGGTAGTGGAGAGCTGTACACTATTCTTATGGCCGTATGGCCATATGCTGGTAGGCAAAGCACCGTCGGTTCACCTGGTCCAAGGTTCTAGAGGTGACAGTACCAAGAAAAGAGGCAACTTCTCTAGTGCACGCTTTTATATAGGCTGTCAACACATTCTGCAAATCAACGACTGACAAAACTGGATGTATGTTGAAGCCTGGTTGTGTTCCTTCCAACCACGCAGGTTCAGTACTGTCAGTTTTTTTTCTTCTAATTTTATGGCCTTGAGGCATTTGAGACTCAGGCCGGGATAGAGGAAGGGAAAGGATGCGGCAAGGTGTCGGCCAGGGCCTAAGTTGAAGGTGTCATCCCAGCATTTGCCTCGTGTGCTGAAAAAAAACTTGGAACACTTCAGTTAGGATAGTCGGCCGCTGGGATTGAACCCACGACCTTCCGAATGCTACGCCAACGCTCTACCACTGAGCTACGGCAGCTCGGTCAGTTGTGAGTTCATATTTCCAATAGTGGGTGACAATGTGGTTAACGCGACTACCACAACATCAAATCAGTCAAAAGATAATTTGTAAGAAAAAGAGGGAAGACGGAACCGGAAACTCGTAGCCGCACCATAAATGTAATACTTTGAGGAACCAGAATTTATTATATCAATTAGCTTATTTTCAAAAAGTAAAATCCAGTCGAATAATTTCCATTAAAAAATATGTAAAACACGATTAAGTGTCATCTTGGTGCTAATTCTAGCATAATTAACTGTGATCATAGCATATAACATTTTTTATATTTAATACAATTATTGCCTCATTTCGATGATTTAAGTTTTGTGGGAGTTCGGTTAAATCCAGGAGAAACTGGCGCCCTGGCTGAACCATATGAAAGGCGGAACACAGACGGTTAAAAACCGTGACTGTCCCGGAAAATTCAGACCATTTGGTCACATTATATAAAACGACAACTGAGCGGCCGTAGCTCGGTTGGTACAGCGTTGGCTTCGCATTCGCGAGGTCCTTGGTTCGATATCAGCGGCATCCTGACTCGTTTTCCTCCGTCGCACCAGGCAAATACCGAGATGGTATCTTGAACTTATACCCTGGCCGACTTCTTTTCGCATCCTTCACCTACCCTATACCGACCTTAGCTATAGATGCCAAAAGCCATAAATGAATTCAAAAATTCTGCGCCGAACGTTCAAATGACATTGCACTGTTTTGTTTTTGTTTGTAAACAAAACTAAATCAGGTTTCCATGAAACCTCATGAATCCACCGTTATTTTAAAACCGTTCAAAAGTCGGGGCGTAATCTAAGAAAATTGTACTCGTGACTTGTTTACAACTCAGGCAAAAGTCGTTTACAAGACTATCGGGAGGCAATGAAAGATTTCGATGTGTCACGGTTTTCCCGTAAACTATTTTCGTCATCGTAATAAATACCTCAGAATATGCAACTGCATGCTTAGCAAAAAACTGTAATAGCCTCGTGACATCACAAAGGCGTTAGAACATTTGAAATATCTTCTTCCAGCTCTGTTATTTATTATTATTAAATTGTGTAATGCTGGTTATATGTTACATTTGATAGTATACTAAACTGTCTCATAGACTTTGGCAAGATAAAATATAGTCGAAGGAGGAATAAGTGTAAGGGAACGATACGTAAGGACGTTTGACAAAAAATATTACAAAGTTTATTGGAGTGCAAAAACCATATAAATAGATTATCATAGAAGAAAGCGAAGCGGAAAATTACTGAAACGAAGAAGTTCGTGTCGACTAGGAGGGTTCGGAAGTTCAATTCCGAAATTCAAAATCTGAAGTTTCCGGAATTCAGGTATACCAAAATTTGACGCTACTGTTCCAAAATTAGAATTCTCTCTCCAGAGAGTCCTGGAATTCCTAACGCCTTTATTAAAACCCAGAGAAGAGAAAATTCTCTGTCAGCTTTAATTCCATAAAGCTGCATTGTTCCGAAGTCGGATGTTAACTTAGGGTCTGGAATTTCCATTTTCCAAAGTTCCAGAATACCGAATATCCTAAGCGTCAAGTTTCTTTCATAAAAGTATCTCCGGAGGAAAAGCGTATGAACACAATCAACTTCCATCTACAGAAACTTTCACATGCGTAGACTTTACAGTATCTTTGGTTTCACTCCTTGTGTCTTTATTTTTCCGAACACCACCTTTTTTAAAAATACTATTCTTCGTCCGACAAGCAAAAGGAGGATAACATAATTTGTCCTGTGTGAATGAGGGGAGAACAGGGATAACCTGGCAACCTCAGTCGCTATGGGTGATTCTGGAAGCGAATTTCATATCCAAAATACAATGTGCAGCCTATTCGAAAACAAACCAAATGATATTTTCGAACTAGAAGAGCTGAAAGTGGCGTTGCCACTTGTTCAGGCTTATTTACCAAGATTTTACTACCATTATTAAATACCAAGTTTGCGTGTAATAAGGGAAAATGCATTCTATTGGCCTCATTAGAAGTAACATAGAGACGATCAAAAACTAAACAAATGGATCCTTGAATTTAAAATGGCAATGAAAACACAACGCATTCCAAAAATTCCTGCTGTTGCTTGTAGTAAGAAAAGTTATAACACAAATCTGTGATAACGCTTCAGACTACTGATGTTTTCAACTTTAAATTTGTGTGGAAGACAATAACACTAATGACAAACTGAAAACACACTACATAAGGTTCCAATATTCCAAACTCTTTATTATAACGATGATGTATGTAATGATAGTTAAATTCAATGTTAGGGGTGAACTTACATGGGCTTCGTACCTACGGTGTATGTGATGATAATAGCGTAGACATTCTGATCTTATGTCCAAGCGGGAGGGGTGATAAAAAGTGTTTTCCATAGTTTACTTCACGTGCTATTGAAAATTTTAACGCTGACCTCGCCTACACAATTTCTGTAATCACAACGGCTGAATTCTCTACATCTATCTAGTTTTTATTTTTAAAATAAATAAATGTTCTACGCCCAACATTTTCCAAACCTAGGAAACAAAGAAAAAAAGTTTCCTTTAAAACTTGTCCCGTTATCAAATGTTTGTTCTAAAAAAGTAAAAAGTTCCCCCACTTTCTATTCCAAATTTTCAAATTGACGCCCGCAGATATTTATCCTGTACGACAGTCGACACCAGTTTCGGGAATATTTTTCTGAGTTGAGTGATGAATGCAATAAATGGGATACTTGGTATAGAAGCGGTTCTTCAGGTGGAAACTTTCGTTTAAGAATATCGTTGTCTAATAGCTGAATTGGAAAAGCAGATTCATAACTTGGATCAAGGACTTGCTGTTGTGCTTAGTATTTAAAAACCTCCATATTACGAACGAGCAAACCCAGTTTCATAAAAATTTGGCTTTATTTTTTGACCATGAAATTTACGCTTTTAAAAATGAGGTTTCTGATTTTTATCAAATGTTGGCAACACTTACACACCTCCCAATCAAACTAGGCTAAAGTGCTGTCTGTAAAACTGGAAGTATAAAGATCTTATTTGGGTACGATCTTTGTATATTTTTTTTCTATCTTTTTAAATCAGAGCGTTAATGGGTTGAACACGATTCTTGCATATACAGTATCGCCATTAGAGAACCGGCTGCTAGTTGATGGCGACTTGCCGACCACAGCCTGATTTACGTGAATGAACGTGAGTCGTTCATTTATAGTTTTTTTCTTTCTCTTAGAAAAAGTTCACCCCACCCCTTCTCGTTCTGTAGATAGTAAGGAAGGACGTATTTCGTTCCAGTCTTAATGAAAGGAAATACAACAATTTAGCAGCAAATTTTTTTGCTGTATTAGCGGGAAAAAAAAGCGGTATAGAGTACAGCCAGTGTATCCTCGTGACGGTTTTCCACACTCAAAACTTAATAAAAAGTATTCTTATACTGTATAAGGTTGGTCAATGGAGCCAATGGCATGACTTCACAGGGCATCAAGACTAAAAGTACAAATTTTGACTAGACAGTCAAATTATAAACACGCCAAGTATGATGCATACGGGTCAAACAATGTGGATTTCTGGAAAGGACAAACTAACAGACAACACTAATAACTGTAATTTAGTGTGTCGTGTGAGCAAAACCTAGACTTTCTTTTTCGTTAATCCATTTTCCTGATTTTGCCAATTTAGCAATTGTATGAAGTGGACCTGACCACGGAGCCCATATCATATAAAAATAGTGGTACGAAAGATGAATACTACAGCATGTGCACGCACTAATGTAGTAAGCAAACGCACATACCGAAACTGATTTAGGAAGTTGCAACCCGGAGATTTGATCTCAGCAAATTAACTTCGATCTGGCAGATCAATGCAAGTTGATAACGTTTTCCAGCTGGTGACTGGAGAAAATTCACGACAAATCGAGAGAATTAACGGAACGATTAATAAGTGTTAATAAGCCTAGATCATGTACACCAACTAAACTTAGTTTCCACACTTAGTATTTGGGTGCCTCATCCAGTTAGTTTACAAAAAAATTGACCGGGTTATAGTTTCGATATGTTTTCTCATCGGCTATGAAAAGTTAAATATGTTCAGCAACGCAGAAAAGATTAAGTCTGTTTGACAACTGCCAAAACATACTTAAATATATATGCTGTGTTGATGTTCGGATTCCAAAGGAATAATTTGTTCCAAGGTGCTTTAAAGCTGAGGAAACCATAAAAGCAAGTTTCCGTTATCAGCAATTGGACCGCTTGAAGATGTTGCTACCAGGTGTGCCGGTTAATAATTCTTGTTTTTTTTTGTTTTGTTTTTTTTTTCCTGACAAAAAATACGTTTATTGTGGGAAATAGGTACAAAGTGATTTATTCCAAGTATAGGCCATCGCTAGTCAGACATTTTCTCCATCTTTCTGGCAATTTGTGGATGCCGTCCAAGAGAAACTACATCTTTTGAGGTAGTCCAGTCATGAAACTCATTTTTCGACATCTCTGTAATTGTTGAAGTGTTGCATGGAAAGTGCGTGAGACATCGATGAAAACAAGTAGGAAGGCGAGTGAGGCAAGAGTTCCGAGCCAAGTGCAAAAATGGTGTCTCTGACCGCTTTCGCTGTGTGTGATGGGGCATTGTTGTGCTGCAAAATAACTTTGCCGTGTCTTGTAGCCCATTCTGGTCGCTTTTCGATCAATGCATGTTTCAAATTGATCATTTGTTCACGGTAGAGAACGGTATTAACTGTTTCACCTGGTTTCAGAAGATCATGATACACGACACCCTTCTCATGATCCCACCAAATGCACACTATTGTCTTCTTTCCAAAGCGATTCCGTCTTGTGGTCGATGTTGATGGTTGTCCTGGGTCAACCCATTATTTTCTGCGTTTTGGATTGTCGAAATATATACATTTATCGCCTCCAGTAACGCCCATCTCCGATTTTTAGGCATTACCGTATACCCATCTAAAATTTATGAAATACGCACATATACAAGCGAAATGTTTTGTTACAATGAGCTAAGCGTATACCCACCTAAAAATTTAGCATTACCATTACATCTCTGGTAACGATCCAATGCAAAAAAAAAGTCTTTCTTTCATGCCGAGAAAG
>JAGDQP010070676.1:0-10725 GCA_022664845.1 Lepisma saccharinum
CCCCCCCTAGAAGTTATTTTCTTATAATTAAAATTCCAATGGCGATCAAACGAAAGTGACCGGTATTAAAAGACGATCTTACCTTACTTTAAAGATTTAAAATATTTTCAGAGTAAAAATTCCAGAAATTTCTATTTTGTGGCCCCACGGGCCCATTTTTGAGTATCGAATTTTGTAATAATGGAACGCGATCAAACGAAAGTGACTGGCGATCAAACGCGATCTAACGATGGTCTATCATATGCTACGTTTTCAGAATGATATTCATTGTTGGGGGGGCTGGCACCATGTTAGCCCCCCCTAGTAATTTTTCGTTTTATTTGTTGTTGTAAACGCGATCAAACGAAGTTTGTTGGCGATCAAACGCGATCAAACGACGATCAAACGATTTAAGTAGTTTTTGTTCCAGAACTCATAATTGGGGGGGCTAACCCTGCGCGCCTCAGTAGTTGGTCCATCTGATATTACTGCAGTTTTTCCTAAACATCTTCAAATGAAATCAGTACAATTGGTAGACTACATAAAGTTTCTCTTCGCAACACGAACTGAGGTTAAAGGGTCAAAAAGATACTTTTACAGTATTTCGTATAAATGTACTTGATACCAGTTATTTTTAGTCCCTATTATATTAGGCTAGTTTCTGTCTTTTTATAATTAGTTGAAGATAGTTCTGGTTTATTTAATGGTGAGATAATAGGGGGTGTCTCACAGATCATTCTGGTCTCATTTGAAAAACTACCATCAAAGATTTGTATTACAAAATACCTGAATTTGTAGCTGAGATATCAAAATCTGAGATATTTTGTATTAGTCATAATTTTCACATAGAGAAACATTGTAAAAACAAGTGTCTCACTGTGTACGACTGTCCCCTATATTATATTTAACATGATTAATATATTCGACATTTCAGTAAATTTTAAAAAGGAGAAAGAATAGAAAGAGGGAACGAAATGTCCTCTGAAAGTAAAATATGCGATAACTGTGATTCAATTGTTTATTTTTTCTCTTTTGGTTAATACCAAGCGACCATAGCTTTCGTTAGTCTAGCAATCGGAATGTTCTGGGAATGATCCCAATGGCCTCCTATCCTGACAGATCTTTCCAAGGTTTTCTCCCGCCACGCCAGGCAAATATAGGGATGTTATCTACAAAACTAGGACTGGTACAGCTACCTTCCAACATCCTGTGCCCACTCTATCCTGGCCTGAGCCTAAAATGCCTAAAGATAAACAACATTCAAATATTTTTTGCCTGCCACCAGTGTTTAAAAAGTATACAAAATTGGCGCGCCATGGTCACCAATCACAAGATTTGGCCTGAAGTCACACCTGGCGGCCAATTCTAGTCATTTAGTTCTTTGATGTAAAATTTTCTAATTTTGACGTTCTGGTTTGTAAACCATACCTCGAAAATAGGAAAAGTATAGAAGGGAAGTCAATAATCATTGCTCTTGGCAAATTTGAATATGATGTTGCATTATTACGTAATTTATGTTTAACACTAATAAAAATAATATATTATTAGGTCACAAGTTATTACAAATCCCAGTAGCACACAAACGTTGAAAATACGTGGATTAAGCGTTAGTACCGAAACCTTGCGTTAACGTTGTAAATGTACCGAAATTTCCGCCTGTTCAACTGTTTATTCGACGTTGAATAATGGGTGAGAAGAAACGATGAAGAAACGGGTTTAGTTGGCCAAAATAGAGCATGGATGCTGTCTATTGGTATACACACACATTTAGTTTCATTTTATCCGTTGTTTTTATGACGATGTACGGTGTTAATTTTCCAACAGTAAATAATCCGAGCGACTGCTGTGGGGTTCGAACACAGGAACGTTCTGCACTTCTCGTTGGTAGCCCGACGCGTTGACCACTTATCCATCTGGAGAGACCACTAGTCTTTTACTGTATCGTTGAAATTAGCGTTTAAAATTCAACCTATTTTCAACATGCAACTGAAAACATGAAAAATAGTTATTTTCATTGCATTTGCTTTTAATTATAATGTTTAAGCAATTAAATTAGAAAAACAAGTGTGAAACGAAATCTAGGACATAATATAAATGATAGTTGAAAGTACGTCACACTAACGTCGTACCAACGATAATTATAACTTCGTTGAAATATGGTTTAAAATTCTGCCTGTTTTCAACATACACATGAGAACACCAAAATTAATTTATGCCATTCAATTAGTTTTTAATAATATTTTTTGATATAATATTAGTAAGAAATGCATTAAAGAAAATCTATTATACCTTAGTTGAAAGTAACATATTGAATAATCGTTGTATTTACGTCTTATCAATGTAATGACGTCTTTATTGAAATATGATTTTAAAATAAACGTATTTTTTTTTAACCGATTACGATTAATCAACGAAATGGACCTAAAATCAACGTTGAAAACACGTATGTATACTACTGGGGAATGGCCACCGCAATATTTTTCCGGTGGACTCATTGGCCACCAAATTTTAACCTCTTTTTAAACATTGCCTGTGACTTGTTAGATTAGGTTTTTTTAAGAGTCTTTCTCAACTCAAGAGTATGGAGAACGAATATAATTATTATTTGATTTACCTTACCGAGTAAAGTCTCTTCTTTTAGTCCATGTTATCTCTGACCAGCATTAGCAACTTGAGTCCGCAATAGCTATATCACCACACGTTTTGAAGGTAGTCTCAATGCTGTGTGTGCTTTATGGAAATCCCCCTTGTAAGTTTCGTTGTTGGCTGTACTAAATTAATTCATGGATATTTTCCCTTCATTTTGAGTATCGGAAATGAAGTTGGATGAGGTTGTGTTTGTATGAACTTTGATATCAGTAGGGTTTCCATATCAGATCCTGTACACCCTTCAAGAGAGTGAATAAGTTCAAAACTTTGCAAATAATCACATTTTTCTGACGTCATCAACTACAGAATCGACAGGTTCGGCTCCTTCGCTGTAGTACACTTAGCCCAGTTGTTTCCTGCACCACTGTGACCAAATACGAAGTTGTCAGGGTGAAATAATTAACCAAAGACTCCTGATCTAACTGAATCCATAGGTCCCGGTTCCAGGCCAACAAATTGCTCTCAGGATATATGTGCCACTAGTTGCGTAATATAGCTACACTTATTATTTCCAGTTGCAATGTGAAATCGCCATGGCATCTATGTAATCCTCGTAAGATATAACTTACCAAAATTTGGAGTCGATTCGATTTCCGCATTGGGCAGTTTGAAGGTGAACAATTTCCCTCAGTTTTGTTGAATATAGCGCTGGAATTCGCCGAAATAAATTACAATATTGCGAACATTTTAAGCCACGAAAGCTTAATATGTTGTTAGGACGACTAAACAATGGTGTGCTTATATCATTGGGAAAAATAAAGATTTCATGTAATGTAGCAACGACATTTTATTGTTGTCAACAGTGCTACTGTTTCAAAAGTTTTGTTGACAACAACGTATATTCGTTTCATATTTGTTAGAGAGACTTAATTTATTATGTGATCGCTAAAACCTATACATGCAGTAACGACCGAGGAAATCTATTGTTTCAATCTTGCGCCGTGAAACTTATACAAGTTATCCGCACTTAAGTAATCAAGATGAAGAAGATCTCCAGTAGTCTTTTCTAACCATCATGAGACGTTCAGATAAATAAATTAAGTTCTGCTAACAATCGACATTTGTACATATGAACATCATGAAAAACTGTACTGTACATAGTTTCGCAGACAGAGGTGTCTCAACAAGCAGGAGCGTCTGGTAGTTGATGGTTCTGTCGCATGACCGAGACGATGCGTCCCTCGGACGCAAGTTTCGCTCGTAACAAGTAACGTGCACAACTACGACAAATGTTCACAAAGCGAATGACTGAAAAGATAAGGACACGACACGCGGAGCACGAATGATAACCTGTAGAGTATCTATGGCCAGAAATGCACACTTCGTTTTTTGTAAGAGTAATTTTGTAGTCAACATACGTATAACATAGCAATAGCTTACTTACCTCTAGTTTAATCACATTAAATGTTCTAAATATCCACATGCTTTTCAACGCAAGCGTTCACACGTCGTATGAATGGCTGAAGTACCCTGTGGAATGTTCCAGCCTCAGTACGCACAGTGTCACGTTGCCCTGGACAGCCACATCTACTGTTCTTGGTATCCGACCTACACCGCTCTTACCTTTACTTTCCCCCACCTTCGGCCACCTCTACATCAGGAATGATGCAACCTTTTTGCTTGCTTTCCTAGGACCTTGCTCCTTGTTTTGTACCACGAATTACTTCCCGCAGGTTCTCCACATCGTTCTGTTCAGTTACAATTGTCAACAGTTGATTTTGGATTCCAGATTGGCAATCCTCTACCTCTGACAAACAGCGGGATTCGAGAAAATTCCAGAGAACTATTTTCTTGATTTGACCTCAAGAATGACTTCCCGAAGTTTTCCACATCTTTCTGTTTAGTTACAATTGTCAACAGTCGATTTTGCATTCCAAGTTGGCAACCCTGTATCTCTTAAACAAAGCGGAATTCGAGAATTTACCACATGACTTTATTTCACGTTTTGATATCACAAATCACCTCTCGAAGTTGTTTTTACATCTTTCGGGTTCACCCTGTATATATAAGGTGATAACATAATGTACCGACAAACTTTGAAGGATCATAAACGTAAATAACTAGGGAAAATGAACCAAATAAAAATGCAAATCTTATCCCATAAAATACATTTCTGTATATGTATACAAGAAATAATTTTGTATACCAAAACAATAAACTTAGTTTATTCCAAAATAAACAATAAAACTTATTTAGTCCATTTTGTCACATACAGTAACGCATTATTAAATGCCAACGTTACTTCGGGGACCAACGTCCGTGACTTTGTGTTTTAGTTCTCATTTTCTGAAGTTTACGTGCGAGTTTGTGAATTAATACCCATCATAGCCACTACCAAAACTTTCCAATACCTGAACTGCTTTTTGAGAAATTCCACAATAACTGGGACATTGTTGTGGAGACACTCCAGCTGGGAGACGTGCTGGAGAACCAACGGAAGGAGTGAAACTACCACCAAGACCCTGTCCTCCGTAGTAGTTAGCATACAAGGCACCAGTACCAAGTCCAAGTCCTGATCCTCCAATACCTGCAGTGTTTCCAAACGCTTGAACTGCTGGCTGGCCAATTACGCAATAGGGATAGTTGGGGCATTGTTGAGGAGAGACACCAGCTGGAATACGTGCTGGTTGGACAGCAGAAACAACAATGAAATCAGCAGAGAAAATCACCTAGAAGGAGACAATGTAAATAATTAAGGATCTTTATCACATTAGTTTAATGTTTAGCTTCTTTAGCATTTTGCTTCTTTACATTTTACGTAAATATTACCTATCTTTACATGCTACCAAACTAAAGGTGTTTCAATAATGTATCGGGAAAATATTTTCAAAATATCTTCTCTTGTTTGATAGTTATAGTGGGTAATTAAGATTCGCATGCTTTACTTAGATATTCAACTCCTAAGTGGTTAAGTGTAGTGGTCAAGTATCCCTTAATAATGTATCATATGATAATTTCAAAATTCGAAAATTTGCACAATCTGGTAACGCTAAAACAATATTAATTGACAAGAAGAACAAGAACAACTCATCTTATATCTTTATAGCATGGCGGTTCTGTTCAATTGGTCATTTTACACAGGAAAAATTCATTTTTAAAAAGTTGAAAATGAATGGTAATCGTAACAAATTTAAAATTGACTGCATTATTATCTCCTCCGTATGAATGTCAGTCAAATGGAGAAGATATTTTCCTGCCTGTCTGTCCGCACCCTAGATCTCAGTAATTACAAGTCAGAGAGAGATGAGCCTACGTCGTTGGATTCCTCATGGTCTTAAAAACTATGACTTTAACCCTAAACCTGGGAGGACCTTTTTAATCGCTTAGCAATCCTCATTCCCCCTCCCCTCTTCTAGTTCGCAGTAACTACAAGTTAGACAAAGATGAGCCATACACCGTTTGATTCCTCATGGTCTCAAAATTGTCTTTGACTCAACAATTGACAGGTCCTTTTGACAGTCGCTTAGTATTCTCTGTTTGTCTCCCTTTACACTTTAGTAACTACAAGTCAGGCAGAAATAAATCAGATTCCGATGGATTCCTCGTGATCTGAAAGGGGGGAGAGATTATGATTTTGACTATTTTTATTAATTTATTTATTTATTTGTATAGTTCTTATAATAACATTTGATATTTGAGGGGGCGCTTTGGTTTTGCCTATAAAAGCATTACTTCGTTGATTGCCAATGTTTATAATTCATTTTATTTTTTATTTTTGTTCAACTCATCTCGATTTTTATAGTTACTGACGATGGACAAAACTCCTCACGTAATGTCAGTCCTGCACAGAAATAAATAAAATGGTTGTAGTGGACAAATGTGAACAACCAAATGTTTGGTTTTCAACACTAATTAGAAAACTTATGTTGTATTTAACAAATATATGGATTAAAATTGCTTGCCTATAAAGATTGAAAATTAACTAAAATATTCAAATATTACATTTCAACAAACTATTCAGAGACACATAGTTTTTAACTTTTTCTGTTATTTAGATCGTCAGTTAGAATTTAAACTTTAAAAACTTTAACATGTCAAAATTTGAATCTGGAACTAATTCAAATCTATATGGCTCATAAATTCAACACGCGTTTTCTAGGTAATGTTAAAAAAACGTTTGGTTGTTCACATTTGATCACTACAACAATTTTGTTTCCTACTGTGTATAAAAATTAACTAATTAAACCGACATCCATTCGAAATATTAAGAAAATGTTCCCCCCCAATACTCTTTCGTTCTTAATGGTCATTTAATCGAAATATGCAGTTACTTGAGTTTACATTTGATTATCCGTAGATGTATATCTCGTACGCCACTGACTTCTAAATTATCATAATCATCATTAAAATTTATTTGAATAATTATTTCAAATCTGAACTGCAAGTTTAGTCATTTAGCTGTAATAGCATTGCCTGAGGAGCGTATTAACCTACAAAATAATGTTAATAAGTTGTTTCACACATAAATTATATCTGATTAGCATGTCAAGACGAAGTCTAATGCTTTTATTTCTTAATTAGGAAAGGCTGTGGAAGCAAATAGTTTTTCAATTCAATTGAACTTTTTTGTTTGTATATTTACTCCATTTCTTAGGACAATGATTCTATAATGTATTGCAAAATTTAAATTAAGAAAACGTATAAGCTTATGTCTGTTTATAGAGTATTGTCTCGTAAAGATCAGTGTACTTTGGTTAGCTTGCGTGACTATCTCACAATTGGACAATTAAAACAGCTTTACACAAACTGTTCACCATAACTAATGATTTCCTTCCTTTTTAATATTAAAAGTGTGTAATTGAAAGATTGCTTCCCGTTTCCTAAGAAATGCAAATATTCATGTGAAAACTCAGTTAACGAATATCGATAATTGAATTCATTTTATCTATAGTTTTAGGCAACTTTTTCTCAAGCCTATATATCGACAAATAAAAATAATAAACGTAAGTAATTTTACAGTATGTATTTATGAGGCGCTCCTCACGAGAGTAAAAGGTAATAAAAATCATATTTTAGTTGCGACAAAACAGGGCATAAACAAGAAACAGATATGGAAAAGAAGGGTTGTAAAAGATAGTTTCACATTGGTTTGTGTTTTAAAAGTAAAAATACTGAAGGTTCCTACCATATTAAAAACTAATGAGTAAACCAAGATCACTGTTTTATTTTTAATTTCAAGTTAGTTTCTCACTGCTTTCGTTGACCAATTTTACAAAACTACGTCTATTGCAAAATTAACAGGCAGAAAACCTGCACCGAACTAGACTCGAAAGAGCAACAGCTGAATTGTAGTCAATAATTTTGAAGTAAGTTTTCTTTCTACCAATTTGTTAAATTGAATTTTATTTTCGGCCTTCAGACATCTAAGGCTTGGTCTGAGATATGAGAGAGGAATGGATGCGGAAATGTATCGGCAAGGATCTAAATTGAAGGTACCATTCCGGCATTTGCCTCATATGACTGAGAAAAAATCGTGGAAAATCTCAGTCAGGATGGTTCGTCGCTGCGATGTAATCCACCCGAATACTAAGTTAAAGACCTCTCGGTATCTACCTGCTTGTGTTAAAAGGTTAGGCTACGTTAACGACAGAAGACAAATTTAAAAATAAAAAAGCAAATAGTCCATTAAACATTGAAATTGAATAAAATGTTCGTGGAAAAATCACTGAATTTAAGGTTCGTGTATATACACAGACAATTAAGGGTGAGAACGCAAAGAATCCTTGAAAAGTGGACAAAAATTAAGCTTTGGTTCAGTTCTCAGATCAATAAAATCTTTAATTGTCGACTTAAGAAATCAATGGATACGGTATAATTGACATTGACGAATAAGCAAGTGCTTGAGGTAATCTTGTAAAGATAATTCAAAACATATATAACAAAAAAATGTCATTTTTTGTACGTGAATACATTAAGATCCAAGTTTTCTTTGTACATACTATGACACTTTTGTATCACATAGGTCCTATAATTCCAGTGATATATAAAATATTACCTCGAACTTTCTTTTCGTCGATGTCATCTGTATCACTTGGCTTCTGGGCTCCTCAGTTACGAATTATTTACAAGAATGAAAACTAAAATGGTTTAAGTCACCAATTGTGAAAGCATTGACTAATAGAAGAAAGGTTTTAGTTTTCCTTTGATTAAATCAATATATTTTAGCACAAATAAACTAATCGTGTACGTCCTGTCGTTTATAATTACTCTATGTTTCAGAATTTATATTATTATAGAAAATTAGATCTATAGTTACTTTGATTCATTTACATCTCTATGGTTCTAAGCCCTGCATAAAATACCTACCGCCAATTCGTCATGAACTAATGTGTTGAAAAGAGCAGTTGGAAAGGACTATAGTTTCTTCAATGCATTTTGTTCGCTCATGGAAGTAACCCCCCCTTCCAAGTAGTCGAACGATCTTGATTTGCTGTGTTTGAGGATACCCAAAACGGTACTGTAGTTGAAGAAATCGTGCTTATTACTAAGTAAACTTACCAACTTCATTATGGTGCTTTGGTAGTGAACAGGAAATATGAAAGAACGAATTGAAAATGAATGACTGATGTAGATCTTTATTGCACATTACCCTTTTATATACCAATACCAGGACGTGATGATACGTAAATTTGGAGAACAATTGCAGTTTATTCGCAAGAGTTTATATCTAAAATATTTGCGAGAAATACCTAGAGACCACAGGAAGGAAATCGTTATTTTTTTCTCTTTACCCAGTTTTTAAAATATTCAATGAAATATTTTTGTTAGTTGGTGTAAACTTCTAAATACCATTCTCCTATTTCAAAATGTACTATAAATCGGAAACTATACAAAAATTCTAGAAGTTTGATGCTATACATAGGCACATTTTTAGGAAACTTTAGCAATCTAAGTAGGCTATAACGTCTTTAAATGGAATCAATTTCCATCAACACACCTACCGTTTATCTGCTATCAGGTAGTAAAGTAAATATTCTAGTCAGGCTTAAACGGCGGAAATAACTACACCTTACATATGTTTAGCATATGTATAACGGTGGAGTAAACATATGTTTAACAACTTATTATCTTTTCCTCAATATGCAACTACTTACTTAGTAAATAAGTAACTACATCAACAAATTGGACTAAAATGACGAAAAAACATATATAAAACTAGCATATGTCATGCGGTTAACTGTCGTTCAGCAAGGTTTCGGACGTCTCGGATATATTGTCTTTAAACGTTATCCAAATAAACTCAAGTACAAGCACAAAAGAAGAACAAAACTGAAAATGTTCAAAGTTGCTTGTTAGCTACGACGTATTATACTGAGCTAGTTACTTATTTGAGAGAAACTTTTACTATAATGACATTTGAAAACAAAAATACCAAAAAATAAATTTATCAGAAGCAGAGTTTAAACACTGCAATACGGTTTTAATTAAACTTTAATAAATAAATATTATTATTCGTATTGATGATTATGGTAGCCCTAAAAACCCATGCATGAGAACAAAAATTATTATCGTTTCGAATATATGTTTAGTTTTTTTTTAGTATAAGGCCCTTCTCTGAGAGTCCAGCAGGAAATAACTTGACCTCAGACCAGTCAGTACCTTATACTTAGACCTTGACTTCTCTTAGTTCTAAGTCCCTCATAGCAGCTTGGTAATATAGGAACGCCACTTTTGAAGACAGCTTGAACAAAAATGGTATTGACTAGAACATCATCCAAGTAGGGTTGATTCAACTTAGAGAAGAGTAACAAATCAGGGTAATAGGCCGGTTGTGGAACAACAGATGTCTTGTACTTATCTGAAAACTGCCGGACAACAAGTGATAAATGAGAACGTGCATTGTCGTGATGAACCACTTAAGATTTGTTCTGGAACTTCTCCGGCCTCTAGCGCCGAAACCTTATCTAGTAATAGTTTTATTACGATAACGTAAAATGTTGCATTCACTGTGCAATCACGTAGCACAAACTACCAATGAATGATCCCCTCCGAGTTAAAGAAGACAATTAGTATCACCTTAGTATGAGATTTACTAATTCGTGCTCTTCTCGGCCGTGGTGAGAATTGTTCAACCGACTGTACTAATTGAACCTTCTT
>JAGDQP010070677.1:0-10725 GCA_022664845.1 Lepisma saccharinum
CACCGAAATTTTTGAGCCCCCACCGGGAATCGAACCCGGGACCGCTCGCACTGAAGTCGAGCGCGCTACCGACTAGGCTAGTCATTTCGTTGTTAGGTATGTTAAAAGTGTTGAGGTTATAAAAATAAAATTGTCATGCCACAGCTACAGAAAAATAAAGACTTAGACGTGAAAAGGTAGTAGTAAGAACCAAATAATACAGACCTAATAATGAATAATAAAATTTTTTGCAATATCTGCAAAATTCACTAGAAGTGTAATCCTTTACGTGCGATCAAATGTGGCGATACATGTTCGCATCAAAAGAAGAAATACGTTACAAAAACTTACTACAGTATATTACAAAGGAAATTCTCTACATATCTTAAGAACCAGCCATAAGTACGCAAATTGTCACATTATTTCAGTTTTTATGTTCAACGAGTAAAAAGACTCGAGTCTGACTACAGACTAAAAACATGACGTTTAATGTCTTAAGAGGGCTTTTTTTATTAGTTTTTTTTCCTTTCTGTCTTTTTAGAGTTAGCTGCCATGAATTAAAGACCTTATTCACACTTTATTAACTTCGATCCTTTCGTATGAATAAAGTTGTTCCTAATACACGGAAGAGCATTGAGCTTTGTGTTTGAAATTTTATCTTTCAATGTTCATTCCTTAGGAACAGACAAAAAGACAATGTCCTTGTAAATATAGCGTCTATTCTCGCATTCTTTACAAAATGGCGGATCTTTTAAATACATTCAAACAATTTACATCATTCAAGCAGTTTGTAAACTACACTAAAAAAAATATATAAAATAATGTTAATTCAATATCAACTCGTGATTCCAGAAAGTCTTCTAAATCTGTGCTTTGAACTCACTAAGTTCCGAGTTGCGGGGGAATGCCGACCAGTTATGGTAGGTATCGGAAATATTTCGGGGCGAAACAAAACCAGTACTGCTACCTTGCAGTTAGCAGAAGAATCTCCAAAGGTTAAGGGAAGATAACTTCCCAAAAAAACGCGGTGAAGCGAAGCAGCCTCACCATTACCGAAATGAGAGATTGAAGTTGAATGACATCGGCAAGGCTCAAAGACGAACAGAGGACGACATTTTGGATGTTTGCCTTTCCTGCGGCGTCGTAGAGCTGGTAATTCTACACCGCTAAATCAAGAAACAATAAAAATGTTGGATCTACGGTTTCTTCTGTAATAAAATATTCCAGAGGTAAAGTAATTTCCCATTCTATTCTTCGGGCGGGGACTGCTTCAGGAGTCTCCGAGAAAAGAACTGAGAAATATAGAATAGGAAAGTAAAGCGTACGAACCTTATACAAAACGGGCGCTTTCAGGCGTTGTTACGCAAAACTGAAAAGTACGCGATGGACATAGTAGCTATACCAAAAGTCCGGTGAGACGGTCATAATATCATTCGACAGGGTAAATACGTTTTCTATTTCGGAGGAACTCAAGTCACACAATTTTGGAATCGGATTTCTCATTTTTAGTGCCCTTTCGGTACTTCAGAATATATAGAGTTCATGAATGAAAGACCATCCTACTCGTATATTACGATACATACCCCATGGTGCAACACGATTTGAATAAATGTCCATGCTCCGACCAAGAACGTTGATGATTATAACAAAAATATTTTTTTACGATGAGTTAGGCAGGCAGTTCAACCGATTGCCGAAATATACTATGAAAATTGTGAAAGGGGATTTCAACGCATAGGTAGGTAGGGAACAAATTGCTAGACCTGCTATAGGTGGATGGAGGAAACTAAGATTATATTCCATCGTGGTTGGAAAGCCTGAGGGAGAGATGTCGTTGGGGAGACCGAGACGCCGTTGGGGGAACAATATTAGACGAGATCTTCCAGAGTTAAATGTTCGTGGTGAAGGTTACCGGGTTTGCCTCACTTTTTCCAGTCAAGTGACTCAAAATTTTTAACAGCTCACGCGGGAAGGTATCTGGCTGTTCTCAGAAACTGTTCTGTCCAAAATGCACGATAACGGTTAATGCACAGTATTTCCCCCGGGGTATATTGAATTGTACTTGATCTGTTTTTGAAATCACGAGGCGCCCCTGCTATGCACGGCTGCTTTATCAGTTAAACCCAGTAGAAAAAATCTCGAAAGTGTGGTTAGTGTTTACATTTGCACAAAAATAATTTCACAAACTTGAAAGATTGATAATTCGTGGCCTTTACGTCACAGAAACCATTGTGGCACATTCTAAAACCAGGTCCATTCATTAACAAATAAAGTTTCCTCGAGTCTTCTTATGTATACGTGTGTCGATATAATTACATCAGTCATTTCAAGATACAATCTTTTACCCATTCATTTCGCAATAATAGGTCTTAAACAGAACAATTAGCCTTGAAAAAAAGGGCAGTTATAACTAATATCTACAGAAGTGAAATTGGTACACGGCATTGAGCGCCGAAATGTTCATTGTTGGTGTTCACATTGGAACGTCATCAAAGTCTTGAAATCTTTAATTAATTACCCATTTCTGTCTTTAAGATCCCTCTTCTCTCTTATTTATTATGTCAACACGAACAATGAATACGACCTTTTATATAGCTCAAGCTGTAATATTTTCTTTTAAGCATTCGCACATCTTACAAACTTCGCAGTCTCAATAAGCTGAAAGAGAATTAACTGATTTTGCATTTTTAATATTCCACGCTTTAAAAAGTGAATAATGTGTTCACAAGTTCTTCTTCTTCTCTTTTTACAATACAAAATGTGTCAGATAATAGTTTCGATTGCTTCCCATACAATCCTAGGGAAATAAATTACTATCCGATATGAGCTAATCGGGTACGTTCCCCTCCGAATTCACGCCAAAAGAATTTCTATTAGTGATTATTCTGCGAAGAAAGAACTCAATATGGCTTGCTAACAAATATGCTCATTTTCCTGAAAATATGATGCCGTCTGTGCGAATAATCGTAAGTCTTGCAGCCGGAAGCCTTCGGATGGAATCGCGAGGTCCTGATTAAGGCCAAGGGTGTTATCATCCCTTTCTTTTCACCACCAACAGTAAAAAATATACGATAACTAGGTCTAGATGTTAACGGTATATATCACCCCCGCCATCTTGGTAGGCTATGACCTTTCCATTGATTTAAATTACATGGGAATCGTTTTACTAGGCTTATGTCTCACAGGAGCGTAAATTTTAACTTCCATTTTGTCTAATGTTTCGTTATGTTTTCTTTTACTCATGCTGTTTTATAGAAATGCAAAATTTTACACACGAACAGTATAATTTCCCTTGGACATATTGTGATTTACATGGTAAACTATTAATAATACATTATACTCATATATTTGAAGAAACTTTACAAACCAAAACTCTACAAGAGTCAAAATACCCACCAAGGCAAATTTCGGGAAAGCGGAACTTGGATATTCTACATCTGAGAGACATAAGACGAGTAAAACTATTTGCATGTAGGCCTAAGTAAATGGAAATGTCATACCAAGATGGCGGGGTGATCTTAGAGCTGATAAATTGTCGGGGGAATGCCAGTTGAGTACCGCTCCTTATTTTGAATTTATCTATCCTGTATATGATCATAATGATCAAAATCATAAAATTATTAAGAAATTCACAACTTGTTAATTACGCCACTGCAAGCTAACTTTCCATTGTAGCCCATGCTGTTGTTAAAGAAAAAGAAAAACTTAGGAAGGAAAGAACATCTAAAAGGAGGTACACTAGATCCATCCATAAAGTGTCAAATACTATTACAGTTACGGTACAGTATACTAGATTGTCTACAAACTCAATAATCAGAAATTGTGATCTAAGAACAACTCAGCATACCATTCTAGTGCTAAAACAAGTAAGCGTACGTACGTACGAACAGGGACTCCCAAAATAGTTTGTAATCACTACGTTCTGAAAACTCATCACTACAATTCATACTGCCCTGTGAGTCTGTGGATGCCATATTAGGTTGGTTAGGGCTGTACGATTTCTGAATATCGAAATCGAACATCGATATCGCTGATATCGAAAAAAGAAACGATGCTGTTCCACACCAATCGATATCTCTTATCGAAAGCTTTCGTCTCTTAATTTAACGCTTGCATTGCTTACTCTTACGACAAAAATCCCCATAAACTTACAATATCTTTTCAACACAAGTGTAGGCCTGTGTAGCTGGTTTTCAAAAAAAAAAAAAAAAAGAGGGGGGTTGCCCATCGCTATATGTAAATTCAAGGTACACTGAGTTATTCAAGACTCTTACAATGGTCTCAAAGATCTGCTGGTTATGGTTTTGGACTTCGGATCGACACTGGGGAGGTGTTCTGCTGTCTCTCTTTGAATTGATATTTTCGATATTTTCTCCGCGGTATCACCACGTGAATGCCGGTATGGTACCTAGAAAGAGATTAGATGTTACCTTCTCCTTCATTGTCGACAAAAGAATGCTCGCGGCCGAGATACATTATTCCTCCTACAAGTGACCTGCTTTTCTCCTGCTTTCGTTAGGCGCGCGCTACCGTGAATTCTTGAAATGGAGAAACCTACCGCTTTCAAAATTACAAGATTCTAAACAGCCCAATAATTCGAAGTCATCGAACTAAAATTTGAAATAAGTTTCTCTGTAGCCACTTTAGCTGAGGCGCTACCCTGCGTTACACATGGATAGACAGACAGACGGACGGACGGACGAAATGAAATTAAAAGAGGTGCGCTAAAAGGCAATATTGCCAGATAATGAATGACATTAATCGCATTCATTATTATGATAAAACTAAAAGCATCTTTAGCTTCGCTGATATGTATCGAAAATCAGATTGATCATATTAGGCGTTTAAAGATATAAGTTCTAATCTACACTCAGTCACTTTCGTACATATAATGATCAGATGAATCGTACATATAATGATACACAGAAATGTTTCGAATTGCTGGCTGTATGCATAATGCAATTTATTTAGTTTAGTGAATTATTTCTTGCTGTTCGGTGAAAAATAATATCCTTTCAGGATATTTAAGTGAGAAAATAAGCTCGGTTATTGTTCTTTGAATAATAAAAGAGGTAGAGATATCCGGTTTTCCTTTTACACTTCAGAGAGTTTGGCAAAATAATTGATTAATTATATCAAAAGGAATTGGAAGTAATTGCTTTTGTATTGGTATGCAAATATAGTACTTCTATCTTGATAATTACATTTTACAGGAAAGTTAATTGCAGTTCATATGAACGTGACGATTAATTAATCTAATGCGCAATTATATTTCTTATCGGATACACGTTAAAAAATGATCTAGTAAACTTCTTTTTCCTTTAATTTGATTTCTAATTAGAAAGGAGAGATTATGTGACAATGAAACGTATATTTATTAAATTCTTGGCAACAAGATTTATTTTTTTAATGGAAAACGACACTTAATGACATCTTTACATATTTTGCCCACAACTTTAAAATGACGTATAAGAAAAGTTACAAATAATGCACGGAACTAACAAAAGATGCATTACATATGCCTCTCCGCAGATGAAATGTTTTAAAAGTATAATTTTATATACAATTTTGATCTTCATTTGTCACGCTAAAAAAACTTACTATTACGGATACATTCCATTATGTTATTATAGGTCCATCATGTCAGACGTTTGGGCATATTCAACTCTTATTAACATTATACATTAAAGTTTCTTGTCTCAGTCGACGTATGTAATTTTCTGTGTACAGAGCATCGCGGGGAAATTTTGTAATCCAGGATTTTGACTTAGAGTTCAAATACACATGTAACTTTAACGGAAGAGAATCTATTCCACAAGGAACTGTTTTCTGTGAGAATCAAATGCTACTATTCCTCATATAATATAGCTTTGGTTGATATACAAAGCATAATTTCCAATACGTCTTGCTTTCACGTAAGATTTCCTCACGAACTGCAATACAGAGTAAACGGGAAGACTTGTTTCTATGGCTCAAATAACAATGGCTTAATTTTTTCAACGTCGTGTTACTCTACTGAGACTAAAGAAGAAAAGAAATTATAATGTGTTCGTATAGTGGGAGTGGCAAATATGAATGTTGCGGAAGTCTTTTCAAAAGCGAAAGTGGAACAACCTCTTTCTTATGAATGAAGCCACCTTCAACCACTGACAACATACATTTCAGTTGTATCGCACATATGGCCGCTCCATCAGTAACATATAGTTTACTTGAGAAGCCATCCAATTGTCACTTTTCTTCTGACACTTCCAGTTTCCTTATTGCTGAGTCTATTGGTTACATTCAACGCCTTCGATTATTTAATATGAAACTTGAGAGACGAAATATGTCTCTGTCTCCAGTTGAATGTACCAGAAGCTTGTTTAACTTCCTCTTTGCATGCGTAAAACAATACAGAACAATGCTCTCGATAGATTCTTTCTACCATTACACGACGAACCCAAACCTTCGCTTGGAAGCCCATTTTCATTTTCCTAATCCTATATCGTAATCGAACTCCACTCAGAAACACAGATCTCTTGCCAGTTCGAAAGAAATATTGGAACACATCACTGTTAGCTGAAATTGCTTTTCAAAAGTCCAAATGGTCACTAATTTTATGTTGCTGGTTTTCCCATTCATTACTATATCATTGACTGCCCCTATAGTTTACTTCGTCTTCACTAGAAGATGCAACCTTTACATGAAGTCATCCGCGTTTATTCTTAATTCAATTTAGCATTTGGAACGCATTCATTTTTTTTTATATATATTAAAGGTTCTCTTCTCTTTGGTATCACTATTAACTTATCAATTTTGGTATCTATTTATCTTGATATCTAAGAAGTGTTCAACTAAAACACATTTATTTTAAAGTTGCAAAGAAAAGCATACCATATGTGTACTGAATATCTAGCCAATGTTTCATTTTACTGCAGTCATTTAAAAAAAAAAGATAACTAAGTCCACTCATTAAAATGTCTTCAACATCCTCAACAACAATTATTTGAATTTTATTTCGTTACGTGCTGATGAGCTGAATCCTATATAGAAGAGTCACACAATGTTCAAGAAATTACAAATATCAGATCAGCGAATCCAGAAAGCTTCTTGCAGAAAACAGACCATAGTACTCTGACAGTGAATTGAAATAAAAGTTTTTTACGATATTACTTAACTTGTACTTTAGTTCAATGATAAAAGTGAAGAAGAA
The DNA here is from genome assembly GCA_022664845.1 of Lepisma saccharinum. Lineage (NCBI taxonomy): Eukaryota > Metazoa > Arthropoda > Insecta > Zygentoma > Lepismatidae > Lepisma > Lepisma saccharinum. Next base: position 7,172 of record JAGDQP010070677.1, read on the forward strand.
CTATCACTATACACAATAAAAAAGTGAATGTACTTACCCCGCTCCTAAAACAACTGCTACATGTAGTGCAATAAACACAACAACATGTGTGATTAACATGTCGGCCTAAATTTCTGAAAATGAAAAGAAACAATATATCAGAGAGTTTCCTAGATAAAACAGAAAAAAAGAAAAATGCAATTGTAAATGTGCAATAAACTTTCACAGGTTCCGATCCATTTGCAAGAGAAGGACAAGTGGTAACAACTATGATATTGTCAATTTTACAAAGAACGAAAACTACTAAACCTCGCGTTTATGTCCTCCAGGTGTAGTTGTAAAATCCAATAAAAATGTTTAAATAGCAAAAACTACGCGGTCGACATGAGAAACGAGTTTCAGTCATTTTGTGTCACATAGCATGTATTTTTTAAAAAGAAACATTATTTATACCTTTCTCTTTGAAAAAAAAAAAACTACAAGCTACTTCCGGAAAGAATAAGTGTTTTCCATTTATCTTCATTTCCCACTGGAATGATTTTCCTAAATTCGACTCTCAGAAGAGTTAAATCATCAATGTTACAGAAATCGTCTCTTTCAAATAGAAAAAGAAAATGAGTCAGAAGTAATGTGCACACCTACCTACCTACAATGTTTCTCAATAAACGAACTTAGTTCTTACCGCACCCAATTCCGTACACTGAAACTAAAGAGACTTTCCAGTGTTACTCATTTGTCAGTGTTACAATAGGTGTGGTTACAAGAGACTATCATTAGAGATATCTTGCTACTGAGGTTTGTTTGTGACAGCAAAATTAACTAGCCTCGATGTGAGAACTCGAAGGAAAAAAAAAACACCTCTCATCTTATTTCTAATCTTCATGTGACACAAGTTAATTCATATAGATAATGATTATGTATTGGTGCTATCACTAACGCAAATAAATTAATAAAGTGCTTAAAATGTTCATTTAAGTCAGCGGTAATCGACCTCCTTGATTACACGTAAACTACTGCATCAACTCTGCTGTCGTTGTAACTAATTACTATTTCGACAAAGAAAAGTATTGATGCCGTAATTAACGCAAGAACAGTGACATGCGCAAGGGTTTTCAACCCCTTGTACCTTTTCTGACAGTAGAGACTTGTATAGTAAACTATGTAATGCTCAGAAGTCTTTGTCTTTCTTTTATCAGTTTACTCAGGGTAAAGTTCTGGGAGTATCCAACAGTTCCTCGAGCAGCATGTGAGTATATTTAATATAAAGAAAAGAGTTCCCTGAAGACCGCAGGAAAAGAACGTGTTTTGTCCATTTTCTTGATTTTACAGGAAAGCGTTTTCAAATACCATTGCGTGTACCTGTACATCAAATAAAGATTTGTTTGTAATAGACAGACTATGCATATTCTATTCGTGGATGATAGTTTGTTAAAAAGGCGATTCAAAGAGAAAACAGATTTACCTCAATTTATCCAAAAATAGATAAAGCATGTTCTTTTCCAGTGATCTTCAATTAAAATGTTGCATTAAAAAAAAAGAATAGTATCTAGTTTCCGATCATACAAGTTATTTAGACACAAATGGTCAGAATAACTAATAACACACTAACTTTTCAGGAAACTACAGTTAAGTGATTTCGAAGCGAGGGTGACTGACCCCTTGGAGATCCCTTTCCTCTTGTCGGCACGCATGCCTAGTGATATGCATTGTTTTGTCTCGCAAAACAACTCTACAGATTCTTCTATCCATTTTTTAAAAATATTTATTGTAAGTCCACCTTAATTCAGCAATGTAAAACAACACAGGATATTATTAGTTTACAGTAGTGAACGTTGAATGGCCGCGTAGTAATGAAGCGGAAATTCACATGTTTTGCTCGAATATATCAGAAAGCAAAATGCGTACGATGTGAATATATGCTGTTCAATGCTTTAAGAAAACTTTTTTTTTTTAAACATGCTCTGTACATATCGTTTTGTATTACTAAAATTTTCCACTAGCTTATTGGACAATTTTGTTTGATCGCTTTCTTTCTGTACATGAACCGCAGATTATTTGCTAACCTTTAATAAAACATCTCAGATTTGCTATTCTCGTATTCCCTCATTGGTTTACAATGTGACAGGAACACCACCAATATGTATCAAATGAAGATGTAATTGGCCCATCGTGACTTCATTTCATTACCAAAGGGCTCACAATGCAGTTCATGTGCTGCCATCTTTTGATTTAATTTAATCTACAGTCTCCAAGATCATCAGTCATTTTTTTTTTTTTTAAATAGGGTCTTACTTCCAAATGGATACTTTTGTGTCAATTTTCCACTTAGATACCTCTCTTCGTCAATTGGAAAACCAACCATTTAAGGCATTGTTCATTAACCATTACACCTACTCACATGAGAAGTAAATTATTCTATGTCTTAAATATTCTGAACACTTCACAGAAAAAGCATTCTATAACTCAATAAAACAATTCTCTTTCCACTTCTTGGAAGTCACTTTATATTGCCTTTCAAGCATGAACACTTTCATCACAATTTTATTCCTTCGCTGACGGCAGGTATGCAGGTTAATTAATTCTAAATTCGGTTTATGTAATATATTATATCCATGACGTGAATATAGAATCGTAAAAAAATCCTTAACTATACACAATATTGTCTTTCCAAAGAATCAGTTCTTTACTTTCCTATTAAACGCTGTTTGCCTAGAAAATTTTCCATTTGATTAACCGACAAAAAAAAAACCTCTCTCATTCTCTATGTATGTTTTTTTTTTTCCTCTGTTCAACCATAAACTTTTGATAATACAAAAAAAATGCATACAAGGTGGGGGTGGGAGTGAAAAGTTTGCGACCTAACAGGGAAGGGGTGTAAATATATTGATCTGTTGTTAATGTATGATACTATGATTCTTTAGATGTAAGGATATGAAATTTCAAGCATGTAGTGTAATTAGTGTTTCTTTTATTGTAAATTGAATGACTGATGGCGGCGCGAAGTATATCATTCAGTTATCATGACTGTACGTGTTGCAAGGAGCATTTTGTCTCATTTTCAAAGGGATTCCGAAAGCTTTGTGGGTCATGTGGTGACAGAGGATTAAACCTGGATCCACAACTATGATCCAGAACAAAAAAAGAAGTCGATACAGTGGCGTCAACAGGCTTCATTCCAGCACAAAGTTCCAGCAACAGCGGTGGCGACGGTTTTTTTTTATTACCATGACACACTTCTCATTGATTATTTCCAGCGATGTTCCACAATGAACGCCGAATATTACTGCAGTCTCCTAGAGTAAACATCATACAGCCATCAGGAAGAAGCGTCGTAGGAAACTGAGAAAGGGAATCACGTTTCTCCAAGACAATGTTCATTGTTATAAATCTCATCGTACAATGCAGATATAAGAGCAGTTAGGATTCGAAGTGCATCCCTTCCATTCTCCCGACCAAGCCCCTAGTCACCAGATCTGTTTCCGAAAATGCAATTGGATTTCAAAGGGAGTCAGTCTCAGCACAAAGATGAAGTGGTTAAGTTTCAGGACAAAGAATATATATATATATATAATAAA